>CM034146.1:305873645-305984620 GCA_019776745.2 Taxus chinensis
AGCTCTAAATGATAAAATTATTAAAGGATGTTTGAAATTTTATACTAAACTAAATAAGTATTATAAAAATTGAGATTTTTAAATGAAACTGAAATTTGAATAGTATAATTTAATTGTTAGTTAAAAGGATTGTTTGTTAACTGAGAAATAAGCTAAGTGTTGCAACCGATTTTAACAAGAAGAAAAATTTAGTAATTTTTCTAATTTAACTTTTGGTTTGTATTAGATTTTGTGTGGAAAATTTATGGGCGTTACTCCCATTGCACCCTTAGGTGCTGAGAGTGGTGTTCTTTTATTAATTTTTAATATAATGTTACGCATGGATCTTCATCCAAATTCAAATTTGACTGATTCGAAAGATCCCCTTCGTCATTTCTATCATAAATTTCATTTCATGAAGCACAAATGAATTGATTGTTTCATTTTATAGTTAGATTTTCATTTCTATTGATTTTGTAAGGATAGATTATAATGCCTACTTTATTTGGGTAATTTCGTAATGTCCACATTTTACACACCCAAATACACTAATTAAAATACCAAAATAATTTGTTTTACTTACATTGGTCACTACACAACACCACAAGGTCTCTAAGTAGAGAAACTTAACAATGCATAAGACACATACATAAAATTGAACTCACTCATACAATAGGATAACATAGGGTACCCATCAATGTCATACTCAATGACGTAAACCAGGACAATGACCCAATTACAGTAAGAAACGTCGAGTAGGAATACTCCACGACATGGCCTTTTTTATGGTTTTCATCTTCATTAAAGTTAGGTTTCCATTGTATGACCTTATTGTTTTCAATAGAATCAAACACATAAGGTATAAAATTTCATACTTTATAATCTTCAATTACTTTACTTTGCAGGGAAATAGTCTTTAAAGGAGAATGCCCAATTGATTCCTTTATCAAATCCCATTAACTATCCATAGATCATTGGTTAATTAAAGTCAAATTTAAGAAATTATAAGTCTCCCAATAACTTTTTATTATGTTAAAGGTTTGTTTCTCATGCTATGGTTGTTTTAGTTCTAAATTTTATTTGAGTCAATTTAGCATTTAACATGTCATAATTTTATTTTATTTTGTGTGGACTCTATATTGGCTCAATTTTCTAGACACACTAAGATCAATTTACATCCATTCTTAACAAAAAATCAATGCTTGAATCAACCATAAGAACTTCAAGTGAAATATTTTTCCTAAACCATTATCACATATGCTCTTGTTTTTCATCTCATTTACATTGTTTCTTAGGTCTCCTATTGGCGTCACTTTATAATAAAAAGAGTTACAATAGTTCATGTCTAACATCTTGAAGAAGTACATGATTGGAAGGATTATAATTACACATGAACCACAAGTAATTTCTTGTCAAGGTAAAATCCCATGTTTTTGCAGTTCACGATTCCACATGTGAGATTTATATTATTATTAATGTCATAAAAGGGCATAATAAGGGATTACGGGACCAAGTTTTCAGTTTCCTAGTTTCTCTTAAGTCAACATCTTTCAAATCAATTTCCTTTGCAAAGAGTTACTTACAATTTTCTACCCACAAGCTAATCTCCTAATCAACTGAGGTTTACTTTACTCCCAATATGCAGTTAGGGCTCTATGCCCTATTATAGATCAAATTAAGGTGTGAAAATATATTTACCCTATAGAGCCTCTAAAAAAGACCATGGCACTATATTGTCACTAGCTAAGGTAACACATTTAGCTGTGAGGAACTAAAGAGGTCATTAAGAAGAGTTTAAGTCATAGTACAAATATTTCACTAGCTTCATTCATGTCATTTGGATCCCACAAAGAAATCATTCAATCATTAATTTTTTATCCAATTTTTCCCTAGGAAAAATTGAACAAACATAAACTTGCACACTAAGAAGTTGTTATCACCGAATCACAACACCCCTGGATGTTGATCAGATTTCTAGTTTGATCACTCTAAGCATCCAGTGTGATTGGATAACATGGGTACTATCTCCAAGTTGTGTGACTTGCTACATGAGATAGACCTCCAGAGAAAGCTGGTTCTTGCTCCTAAACTACCTGCCACAATCTACTCTAATGCAGGAGAAACTAGCTATTCTAACCTAAAATTCCAAGGGACCAGAGAGAGAGAATGCATAAACTGAAAGCCTACACTAAAGCGGTGATACACCAGAAAAAGAGGGTGTGAGAGTAATCTCCAAATGTGTGAAATACAGAGGCAAAGTGCACACTAGAAGAGGTGATGACAGTTCACCATAATCCAACAAAATGCATTCACAGCAATATTCCAAGCACACACAATAATAATGAATTCCTACAAGAACATAATAAATAGACACAATATACTTGTAGAAAGATTAAAGGGGCAAGAAGAATGCAAGGAAACACAGCAGGGGAAGATATATCCACAAACTGATATTTTATTGCTTCATGATATGCACAGTTCAATCTATTACAAGATAAGGGCCTGGATCACCATGCAAGGAGTCCACTACAAGGGCCTGCAACACACTGGCTTCACAAAGCAATTTTGACAGAGCTTTGCTACCCAAAAACTCTCCCCCCTTACAATGAGCCCAACACTCCAATTTATAGAAAAATGAGAAGGAAAAGAGAAGGGAAAATGGAAATCCCGAAATCTGTCCTTCAACCACCTGTAAGAGGCATTAAATTGAGTGGAATGGGTATACATTACTTGGAAAAGGCTCCCCATACTATCCCATGTGCTGCAGCAGAGAATGAAAGATGACCATGCCTCTTAATTGCACTCCCAGCTACCAAATAAAACACTGTTCTGAACCCGGCCACGTTTTCTTAAAAATATCAATCAATTTATGATCAAATCTGGAATTTCTTGATTTTTTGCGTCGGGCTCGGAACCACGATTCCAATGGTACCAATTTTGTGTGATTTCGTTGAGAAATGCAAAAGTTATGGCCTTCTGAGTGTGGGCAGCTATTTTGGGTCTGGCAGGCTTTTTCTGTCATTTGATGGGAATGAGCATTGACTGACTGGAGCCGAATATGTTTCTTTTATTTAAATATATCTACCCTCATTAAAATTAAGAAATCCAATTTTTTGTGGCGTAGAGGACGTCGTGCTCATTCCAGAAAGTCCAATTTTATGAAAATCGGAGCCCGGAGTCAAAAGTTATGGCCGTTTGAAGTTTCCGGACCAAACGTTGACTTTTCTTCCCTGCCTTCAGCCATTTCGGCTTTTCGCATCCCGGATGTCCCTTTGTCCCATTTGGCACAGTGCTGAAATTTCCCATTTCAGCCGATCCGGCCGGTTCGCATACTTTTGGCCCGCGCGTCCCATTTGCTTTTGGACTGTCTGGGACAAATTCGCCCGGTCCGGCCGGTTCGCGCCTTTTTGTCCCAACTGTCCCGGGACAAAAGTTCTCATTTCGGCTGATCCGGCTGGTTTGCATACTTCGCGTACGCTCGGCCCAACTGTTTCGGGCCGCCTTGACTCATTTCGGCCGATTCGCCCGGTTCGCGTACTTTTGGCCCGCGCGTCCCTTTTGCTTTCGGGCCGCCTTGACTAATTTCGGCCGGTTCGGCCGGTTCGCGCCCGGATGTCCCATTTGTCCCACTTGCATTTCGACTGTTTGTGCTCATTTCGGCCGGTTCGCGCATTTTCGTCCCAACTGTCCCAAGTTGCCTGGTCTAGGACTTAGCCATTTTTTGTGATTTTTCCTGCCCAAGTCTGTTTTTTGCAATTTTCTTACCTTTCCTCAGAACTTGCTCTTTTCTACTTGGACAGGGAACCTTAGAAACATGACCTTTCACTCTGAATCAACATAATTGCTTGGGATTAAAGAATTTGATGCATGTTATCAAAATTACCTCGAGGGGTGAATTTTGGATAACAGAAGTTGGAGGGATCATTCGACCATGGGAGCTAACATTTAGATTTTAACGGTTAGGTTGCAGGAGGGCTCAGAAATGGTAATGATGTTGGAGGCAAGAAATTAAAGGAAGCTTGGTGTTAAGATAAGTGGAAAATGGGGACCCCTAAGTTTGATTTTTTTGGACTTCGGAGATTTTATAGTTCAGGGTTTCGGTAGAAAAGAAAGACATAAACAACTTAAAGGCGCAAAAGCTTGAAACTCCGAAGTCTGAAAAAGTTTGGGGTTTTCAAGGTCAATGCGCTATAGATCAGGGATGGTGGGGTATAAACTATGAAGTTCAAATTTCAGACTTCGGAGCTTCAAAGGTTTAGAGGTCTTGGTAGGGTCGAGTAATGAACAGTGCCATGTGGAGGAGGTTTGAAAGTCTGAAATTAGAAATCTAAAATTTGGACTACAAATTTTTGGAGTTTTGGAGGTTTCATGCACTCGAATGGATAAGAAAAATTGAAAGCCTCAAAATCTCAAAACCCAAAACCTCAAAATCCAGAAATCAAATTCCCCGAAACCCTGAAACCAAAAATCCCAAAACCCTGAAACCTAAAGGATAAATTTCAAACTTCAGAGTTTCGTAATTTTGGAAAAAAAATTCTCAAGCAATGAATAATGTCACGTGACATGATTTCAGAGTCTGAGCTCCAAATTCTGAATTTCATACTTTAGAGGTTCGACATTTTGGAACTCTCAAGCTAACTTGAACGATGAACAGTAACCTGAACTCCAAAATTAAAAATCTTGAAGCCTGGAATCCCGAACGTCTGATATTTTATATTTTGGAGGTCATGATAAATGTTCAGATTCTGAAAAAATAGAGCCAACCACTCAAATTTATTAGAGTATGGCACACTCATCTTCATATGGCCATAACTTTTGACTGGAAGCCGAGATTTACACAAAATAATAATTTTTGGAAATCCCTCAATGTACTCTACACAACTAAAGTCCTTTTGCTACTGCATCCCCATTTTCTACATGAACCTAAGCTAATGCACGTAAAGACTTGCACTTTTTTTAGACCTTGTAAGGGTTTCTCATCATTTACCATGAGAGACGCTTTATATGCTGCAAAAAAAAAACTTGCAGGGATTGATACCTTTCTCCTTAACAAGAATTTCCATATCTTTGGCAATAACTTCATTCTAACTTACAACAACTATATGAAAACCATAGTCCATGAAATATTTTTTCTCTGCCTTCTTTGCATAGTCTTCAAAACCATGTGTGATGTCCCCATCAGTTGGGATCACAACGTCAATACACATCGTTGTTCCTCTAACTAATGCAACTATGTGGCCAGTTAAGAAATTCATAAATAAAATCTTGGCCCATGAATGACATATCCAAGTGTGTATGGGGATCAATACCACGTGGCATGACTTATTTATCGGTAGCGTCAAGGACATGCACTTCATCTGCAGCCTTGATGTTGAGTTGGATTGCAACAATAATTTCATCTTCAATATAAACGTCTCACAATTGCTTACTCTCATAATTAACTACAATTCCTCCTTTGATTAAAACCTTTGAGGATTTATTATTGTACATGCATTGAAATTCATTCCTAGTTCTACTAGCTGTGTAAATCCCTTGTTCTTGATTGAGAAAATCTTTTGTTATTAACCATCTCATTTTATCATCACATTCATTAACAGAGACAAGGATAAAAATCCTTTCTCGCGAGAGTGTAGGTAATGACTAAAAAATAGAAAGGAACTTTCTCTGGTTTCATAGGTGGCTCAATAGGCTTGTTTTATGTAATGCCCCGTTTGTCATTACGCCTGTTCATACTTTGGCGATCGTGTGCTAAGCGTGGAACGTAGTTGTGCCCCCATCGATCATTCGTGGGTTTCACCTTTATGGTAGGGAATATTCAACCTTCTCCCTCTTCGTCATGTTTGCTGGTTTCGTGTTGTTATTGCCGTTGGTGGCCCTGCAACACCCGTTACGTTTTCCCCTATAACAAAAAAAAAAAAACTGTGTGCTCAAATTAGCGAGCTTGTATGTTGACCCTTCTTAATATGATTAATAATTTTTATTAAGTTGTAATAATAAGAGTATTGAAAATATTAATAATATTATTATTTTAATTCTTGATCGGCGATAACTTCAGTATCTCATTGTCGATTGTTATCAACGTTATGATTAATTATCGATAAACAATTTTATTGTTTGGTTGGTT
Source organism: Taxus chinensis (assembly GCA_019776745.2). Classification (NCBI taxonomy): domain Eukaryota; kingdom Viridiplantae; phylum Streptophyta; class Pinopsida; order Cupressales; family Taxaceae; genus Taxus; species Taxus chinensis. The sequence continues at coordinate 305,879,749 of CM034146.1, forward strand.
GCTTCACAAACTGAGCCCCCAATTCACATAAAGAAGAGCATCTCCTTTTGTGATACTTGGTTGGTCATTGTTCTGTGGTCTCTGTCAAATGTCAAGCCCTTATCTTCTTCCCTAGGATGATTAGTCCTACTTGCATGAGATGATTGTGTTTCTTCTCTTTCTTCCATGTCAGTGTGTATGTCCTTGTTGTTAACCAAATTGGTTGGGGTAAGTGTTGGTTTCCCGTCTTCTTTGGTGTCCATTGTTTTCTTGGGTAGGGAGGTTGCGTGTGTGGGGCACAATTTTTTCTTTTTGGGGTATGAATACTTTCAATACTCAACTTAATCCTTTCAACTACCACCTACCCCGCCCCCTTGCAACTCTAGCTACGTCCTGACCTGGTCACGTGGCTGTCATTAAATGAAACTAATTGCTAATTGGATGTTGGCTTGTTTCCTTGCTACAAAAATATCCTTCTTTGGTGCTGGCGAAGGTATGGTGTTTGGTGGCCTGCTACCATTCATTAATGTTCTTAATGAATACATATTTTCATGCTTTTGGTCTGACTTGTGCCATTCTTAGGGGCCGCATGGGTTGAAATCGTTTCAGACCTGCTCCATTAAAGTTTTATTGAAATAAAGGGTGGAATTTGAAAGTTCCTGGTAAATGTTTTTTTTGCTGTGCATCACGCCTTCCTTGACTCTCTAGCTGCGTGAGCTGTCCTTGTGAATTATTTTCCTTAGGGGTTGATTTTTAGACCTGGAAACTTCTGCTTTGGTGGACGCGTGGGTTTGGTGGGAGAGTTAGACTGTGTTTTTAGGTAAAAGCATCTGACTCCTTTGCTAGTATGATCATTCGGTGAAGAGCCTCCTGTCTCCACTGCATTCTACCTGCTTGTGCCCAACGAGGAATTTAATGAAATTTTTGGCGCCCAACAATCTCGAGGGAAATGGAATCCAACTTGGGGTTGCTGTTGCTGGCCGATCTGATAGGCGTGTTACATCCACTTTCATTGGGTGCTGTATGGTGTGTTCTTGTTGGGGATCCACAGCAACTGCCTGCAACAGTAATTAGCTAGGCAACAGGCATGTTGCAGTATAGTAGAAGCCTGTTTGAATGCTCCAACAAGCAGGTGGTCTAACCTTGTTGTTATTTGTTCAGCATTGATTACACCCTCAAATTCGGGATTCTCCTTCAAGGAGACGGATCACACCCGCGGGCACAAGAGATCTATGCAATGTTGGAGAAAATGTCTTCGGAGATGAAGGTAGCAGGATATTTTTCATACTCTAGATCATGTACTGAGTTTTGTTTCTCCAAAATCGACCTATGTGATAGTGAGGGTGTTACCAGCAGACCTGATGAAATTTATTTACAAAGATTCTCTTTTGAGATCTTACTTGTTGTTCGATGTAACTCATGGAAGAGAACCTCATAGAGGCCGAGCTGTTTCATATCAGAATATTCATGAAACATAATTTTCTTTGCAATTATATGAGCATCTTCAATGAGTCACTATGTTGGCAGGCATAAAGGGTGCTGTTGGAATTATCACACCTTACAAGCTACAGCTGTAATGTTTGCACCGAGAGTTTGATGCTGTCCCCAAATCTGATGAAGGAAAAGGATTGTGTATCAATACGGTAGATGCCTTTCAGAACCAGGAGCGATGTAATCATTATGTCTTGTGTCTGAGCTTCAAACCATGGTCTTGGTGTTTAGCTTTCTAGCGCAAGTTCTCTCGGACTGAGTGCATAAGCAGTTCGACTCTCACCCCCAAAGCAGCTGCTTTGAAGCAATCTAGTGTTTGGACAACCAACTATTGCATTCTTCTAGTCGTGCCTTCAAAAGGGAATCCTGGTGTGGTATATTGCAAGAAAAGACCAGTGAAGCAGAGGATAAAGCGGAAGGCGTGTGGCTGTAGCAGTCCCTGCTGGATGTTCACGACTGGTGGATGCGTTAAAACAGGCAAGATAGACTAACCATATACATAATATGCTAGTATCTAATAAACCTCTTGAAATGAAACTTTTTCTTTCTAGAAATTGGTTTAAATCTGTGATTTTGTGGATTTGCGTTCAGTACATGGTTAACAGTTTGTTACTTCTAGATTTGCCTCTGTTGGTTGTTCTTATTGACGTGATCAAACCCATCTTTTTATATAAAACAAACAAAGGTTCTCAGTGTATGCTTTGATTGATCATATGAATATATATATATATATATATATAATTTTAAAGTTACTTCCTTCTGCAAAAATGTCGCTGTCTCTTTTGTGAACCTGAGTATGTAATCACCCCTAGAACGTTGCAGCGTTGACTAGTATTGGTTTCCTTGTTATGTTGTTGCCCTAGAGGAAAACATACAGTTAAATTATTATTATTATTTTGTTTTTATGATAAGCGTGATTATGCACTTCGTGTATTGTGCAAATTATTAGGGCTTTTGGAAATTAGAAGTTCAATATATATGCTTGTTAAGAAGGAAGTTTTGGGCCGAAAATATGTCCTGGGTTGATAGAAGGGCATAAATTATTGATAGAACCCCATTTTGATTCTACTCTTTCTATGAGTAAAATTTGATAAAATTAATGACCTTTATGGTGTTAAGATATGGTATGTTGATGATTCCTTGTGTGATCGATTTAATCATGTATAGACATAATGCCTTGATGGAGTAAGGTAATATCTTTCACGGTTCGTGAAAGTTAAGGTTTTCATCAACTGCTTAAGGTAACATGAAGTTCCTTAATTTAGTCAAACTTGTTTTGTACTTCCTTCTTGATGAGTGACCTTTCATTGCAAATTTAGAATGATTGTGATGGAAGGTCGTGAATATATTTTGTTGTCAAAAAGGGAAAAGAAGCTCTGGAATAGTTTGTTTATGTGTCGAACGTAATAATTGTAATTACATCGTTATAGAAGTTAGTTATTGGAGGATATCTATCTTCAATGGTATATTATGTGTTTAATCTCTGCATAGGTTACCATAAACTTAGTGATGAGATGTAAATTAAGGAGAGTTGAGAGACCTTTTCCTTTGTATACATCGTTTATGATATTAGGAAGTGAGTTGACGTCGGAAAATTTCAACCAAGTCTAGATTCATGGCTATGTTCCTCTAGAACGGGAGGGTTATAAATCTAAGGTATTATGAAAATTGCAAGGATGTGTTTAGAATGCTAGATTGCCTACTCAACTTGGGTATTAATGAGGCTTTTCGCTATTCCGGCCCTGGTTATGTTCAGTAGGTAGGCTGTTAGACAATGCCTATTCCGGACATTCTTATCGTCTTTTCCACTCATCCTTTTAGCTATGAAGTCACTTATTACCTAAGATATAATGGTTGTGGGTTTGAATATAAGTTTTTCATCCTTTAAACCTTTTTGATTACATGATGGAACTTTGTTATTACCCTCGTTGTTCATTTCTAGCCTATTAGGCCTATGGCCCTACGGAACGATTCCAAAACTATATTCTTTTTGGCAGCTAAGATCGGGTCTGGTTTTTATCTTTTGACTTCACCTTGAGAATGTGGATTGATGGGTTACACTTTAGATTTCAATCACGTAATCTACGGGATTACATGATTGAAATCCTAATACTCTCAACTCTTGTGTCTAATCATTTAAATTTCATAGTCTTGCATATTTGGTTGTCAAACTTTTGTAGTTTTAGAGGTATTTTCATAACTAAAATTTATGGATTTCTTCTTAGTTGATATGTTGAAAATTATATCTTGTTTCAAAAGGTTGTTAGAGGTTAGAATTTGATCCATTTCTTGAAATAGAATGTTTCCTTTCATGGTATAGTTAGCTAGTAGCTTATTGTTGCTATGTATAGTCTTATCTTTCTCAGTTCTCGCGAACTGACTCAGGTTATTAATTGTTGCAGATGGCTTACGTGGTTAGATGATGGAAAGACTTGTAGATTATTGCATCAATCTTGGTTATGATGTTCCTTTGTACGAATGTGTATTATGTTATAAAATTTGGAAAGGGCCTTTGGACATTTTAGAAGAAGGGTCAGTGCCTAGTAAATGTATTGTAGAGTATTGTTGTTGTAACTGTTGAAACTTTGGCTTGTTTGGTTATCATGTGAAAGATGAAATTTGATTACCGCTTGGTTATGGGATATTATAGTGAACTTTAACCCTTAGTATAGTAGCGGGGCATGTCCCATGTTATTACTCTCTTGCTCCCTAGTCATGGTTCAATAGAGATGGTATGTTCCTTTGATTTGTGCATCATGTTGGAATGAATTGATATAACCTTGTTTTGTTTCCGCAAACGAGTACTGTTAAACTTTGCTCTTGAGTTAAAATGTTGAGTTGTAAATCCTCCTAAGGCTTAGTAGCAATGAGTTTGTAAGCACTATAAAGTGAGCTGGATAATCCTGATAAAAGTTAAACTAAAAATTTATATATATGAATATATTATGTAGATGTGATCTACTTGATAACCTTTGAGACCTGGAACAATCAAGAGGAAACTATCTTTTGTAACGAAATATGATTACTTATTTTTTTTCCCGATTTGAGCCAAACTAATAAACATTATCCTTTTATGGTGAAACCTTAAATGACCTCATGGTGAAATCAATGGTTAGATTTTAGAAGATGATAGGATTTAATAAGTAGGAGGGAAATCGATTAATAAAACCTTAAATATCTCTCTATCGTTTGAAATGTTTTCCTTTGTCAAACTTAATTAAGTAAAGTCTAGATGGAACATTTAACCAATCTTGATAAACTCTTAACCTCAATAAAAAGACGGATAGTAAACAATGTGACCCTGAAGCTAAATTCTGTTGTCCTGTTCTGTTAACCCTTGCCTTGATTCATGGTGATATTTCTTAAGCAAGGTCAAATTTAATCCTTAAACAAGAAGGCTATTGTTATGAACCCTAAGCGGTACTTTCCACTCAATCGGAGCTTATGCCTTCACCTGTGCAATAGAGTTGTGGAACATGTGTTAGTAAGCTTGAGTAAGATTAATTAACCTTGTAAGAAATGGAAAATGTTCTAAAATCAAATGAATAAGAAAGATTTGGACATAAAATTGATGATCCTAGTTTAGAAAGCTTGACCTTAAGCTATTTAGTCAATAGTTGAAAAGAAAGAAGTTCTCCCTTGTGAAAAGAATTGTGTGAATCAATACATGAAATTTTATAAGAACGTAAGTTAAGAATTAAGAGACACTTTAGTAAACAAGAAAATTTAACAAGAAATTCCTCGTGGGATGCCCCTAACTGTGCTAGTGTGTCATGTGGTCTGGACTTTCCATGTTGTCTTGTCGAAAGAGGAAAAGTACATTTTCCTTGATAGGTGTGAACGTTTCCGTGCTGACCTTTATGGTCAACAATCCTTGTAACAAGTGGTTCCAAGTGTTGGTTGTATCCTTGGTGACGACATGTTGCGTCGTGTTGAGTCAAAGCAAGTTAAAAAAAAAAAAGTTATCCTGTATTTCACTGTGTTGTTCTTGTGTGTGTGTTTTCGGGTCGTTACATCATCATATAGAAATTATTTCGATTTTCCATATTGCCTAATTTGGTGATGTGAAGGGACTTTAGTCACAAGCACGAGTTTGCTGAGCAATATTTGTTATTGGTAGATGGATTTTCAAAATCAAATTTTAGGTGTAAAAGTGACATGAATTGTACTTCAACCAACAGACATATGCATAGAAGGCGCACCAGCATCCTGAAACCATGATTATGATTCAATTATTTATGAGTGGGTTACATCAAATACTCAAGGTGGTGTCACACATTCACGCATGTAGCTTAAACAACCAAATGGCAGAATTGCATCAAAATTTTATTCTCTCACACGCTCTCATGTTCATGCACATGGTACATCCATTGCGAGACCTCCACGCACAGCAAACCAAGGACAAGTTATTCTTCACGAACTCCATCGAGACACATGTTTACAAACCAAGGACAGTATTTCACACACAGCAAAAATGGCGGAACATCTTCTGGATGCAAATATCTTGTGTCAAATATAAAAATTCTCTGATATCATTGGAACTCAGAGTCTAATTATATTTCAAATGTAATATTTATTTCTCAAAAATAAAGACCACTACTTTGATGGACAATTCGAACACTTTTCTTTTTTGTCAATAGTTCGCAATATATATATATATATATATATATATATATATATATATATATATATATATATATATATATATATAATATATTTAAATTAAATGCACAAGTGTTCTGTTTTGTGTCACAGTTCGCACAAATTTATATATTAATATGCACAAGTGTTTTGATATATCTAGTCATGTAAAATGACTTGTATACAATGAAATAATTAGAACTAGTATAATCATGTGCAAAAAAAAAAAAAATTGATCTTCTCATTTGTTTCAATCTTTGTTTCTTAAGCTCTAGATTCTTCCTATTAAAATTTAGTATGGTTCTATTTAACCAACTATGATTGTAATTCTACGGAGCTTATTGCATAAAATATTTGAATCCTGTCTTTTTGTATATTAGTGATGTATTTTGAATTGGAATTTCTCAATCATATTAGGTGTAACCATCAACAAATGATTCCTAAATCTCAATGGATTCTAGTGGGGATTATTTTCTATTTCTATTGATTGTGTAATGCTCACTTCCCTTCGATACTAAATGAACCATGAGCATATTTTCTAAATTGATTACAATCGTAAACATGACTGCTGTTTTCTTGTTAGCATGAAAATTAAGAGGTGTGGACACCAAGATTTATATGGTGTTTTGATTATTTTTATTACCTTGACTTTATGTCATTACTATTGTTGTATTGTTTAGGATCTGGTCACTCTTTATTGGATCCCTAGACCTTGATATCGTAATAAAAATAAAACATTTCTAGATGGAAATTGTTACACCCATTTTACTTATTGGATAGACAGTACATACATGTTATACTTGCGACATGATGTGACAATTGCAGAAAATTTATATGCTTGATTCCTAAATCAATATTCGATGTTCTAACTGTTACTACTGTATGGAGGTATTAGACATAAATTAGGGATATTTCTAGATGATTGTTGATGTTGTGATCTTAGTGCAAAGTGATGGATTGTTATAATCGAAATGTTAGAAAATTAAACAATTGGTGAATTAATTGATTCTAGCATTGGTTTAATTAGGTTGTTCAATGATGTAAATTTTTATGTATACGTGCATGTGTTTTATTAATTCGACATTACTAATATGGTCACAAGGCCGAGGGAGGTATTCTGTATTTTGCAGGAAACACAGCATGATCACAACCTAAAGGGGGATTGGGAACCAAACACAACAGGATGTCGGGTGGTTACAACATTGGTCGTTAAGGCAACTTGTAAACTGTATTGTGTTAGCTTGTTCTTGTATGTGTTGAGAAAATTTTCTTGAGGGGGTAATGTTCTAATGTGACCATGGGGTTGAGAAATTTATTTAATTGTTTTATTTACTTTAGTAGGTGATTTCTTTTGTGATGTCTTTCTTTTATTACTTTTGTTAAGTGTGTTTAGATTAATGTAATATCTTGTTTTAGTTTGTAAGCTTTGGGGGAAGTCAAGTGGGTGTAATAAATTTTGTTGGTTGGCCCCTTGAGCCATGTGTTGTCTCTTGTATTGAATGCTTATCTTGAGTGTTGACCACTCCAAATCTCTTGAAAACTCGAATTTGAGTTTGAGGGCAATTTTGGGGGACTTGTGGGACAAGTTAAACTTGTCCCACACTTCCCAAAACCCCTTACCAACCATATCTATGGGTTGAGAATTCAAAAAGGGGATTATTTATTGTTTTGGGAAGGGAAATATGACTTTGGAGTGCTCTTTTCTTCATTTTGCATTTATTGTGCCTTAAGGCACATGGGAAAAGGGTTGGATTGTGGAAGAGAGTTGTTATTCAACCCAACCACCCATTTATGGTGTTTTGGGATTTGGGTTGACCTTGGGAGGTGGTTTGAGGATGTGTGATGTGGCATCCTACATGGAGCCACATCATCCTCACCCTTTCCCTTGTTCTATTTATTGAAACTTCCTCTCTTGTTGAGGGGGTTGGATTTTTGCTTTTGTTTTGTGGAAGAGTTCTCTTTTGTTATTTTGGGAGAGAGAGAAAGAAAGAGTGCTTGGACTTGCATGCTTGGATTGATTTGGGAAGGAGCTTGGACAAGTTTCTTGGTTAGGCTTCTCCAATGGAGAGGTAGGAAACCCTCTCCTTTGTTTTGCTTTCATATTATTGATGCTTCTATGCTATAATTATGAAAAATGCATGTCTACTTTGGTGTATTGTGAAAATGGATAGAATGCTTATTGTGTAGTATAGGAGAGGTCTATGGGAATACACTTGAGGGAGGCAAAAGAGTAGATTAGGATATTGTGGAGGGAGTTTGAGAGGGATGCCCATCTTGGGTAAGAATGGTTACATTCTACCTTGTCTTTGAGGGAGCCATAAGAGGAGGGAGGCATAAGAGTATGGGAGGAATAAGGGGTACTTGAGGGAGGCATAAGAGTCATAGGGGCTTGTGTTTTATTGTGGAGGGTTTTGGATGGGCATCTCATCTCATTTGGGAGGCATAAGGAAAACATTCCCATAGTTCCTTCTCTTGTTGGCTTGGATGCAAGCCTTGTTGTGTAATGTTTGATGTTATTGTGTGTCTCTTTGTTCTTCTATTTTAGCTTGAATGTTGTGAAGAACTTGTATTGTGGAAGCATGTATTGTTGCCTTGAGTTGGAGACCACCCTTTCATTGTGTTGTGTTTGGGGCTCGGGGGTCAATGGAGGAGATTGCTTCTCTTCTCCATTGAGATTTGGTTGGGAGGAGAGTGTTGCCTCTCCCCCTATCTTGGTTGTGATTGGAAAATGCTTGGAATATGGAGCACGAGTGAAGAACACTTTGGAGCACATGAACCTGGTTGTTGACAATGTAAAAATATCATGTATTTACCCACCTTGAGTGGAGGAAAAAAAAAATGTATTATTGTTTGCTTTCTTTAGCTTCCATTATTGCAAAAATGTTTTCCACATGAAGTAGGACATGTTGTAAAAGATTTGAAAGAAAAGTTGCATTGAAATAATAGTATTTCTTACTCTAAAAATTTATTGTAAATATTGTTGAACTCTTGTGGAATGTTGGAAGGGAATTACAAAAGAAAATATATTAAAATTTTGATTGAAGTACTTGGAAGTGATATGTTGGAAAGGATAAAACAATAGTGCCTTATTCCTTCTTTTATACTTGATGGAAGGACTCAAGTTTTCAAATAGTTCTTAGTATGACAATGAAACTTTGTAAGATTTAGTTCTTTGATGCTTTCTTCATTTATGAATCTAATACATGAATCCATTAACAATTAATAAAGGGAAATGAAATCGATTCTTGAAAACCCCATGTTATGTTATTGATTTATGAAGAAAGAAATCAGGTAAAGTTTTTAGCTTAATAAGTCACCACCACATTTCAATTAAAAGGAAACTAATATATTAATTATTAAACATGTCTAAGAGAATTAAGTTTGTCCCTTATTAGAAACTGTACCATTAGTGGAGCAGTTATGAAACATGTATGCATCGACTGCCATGTATAGAGCAGGTCGCTTTGACAGTTTTTGAGTGCTTCAAGGGAAAAAAAATGCGTGTTTGTATCTTACACGCTGTGTAAATTCTCGTTTCCATCTGTGCGCCAGCAGGTGAAGCACTGTGAAGAGCAAGCGAGTTTCCATGGCAAGCCGATTTTAGCTCTCTGTTCTCATGTTCTTCGCCTGCTGTTTATCTTTTAGTTTGAATGCTTTTGGCAAATAGAATTACAACAATGCAAATATGTGGCAATGCTATAATCTATTGCCAGAACCATTATCATAAGCTCCTTAAAGATACTATTTTTGACAGAAATTAGGACAACCGATTTCAAACGTTTTTTGTTTACAGATTAGGACACTGCGAGTGGTCTTAGCATCTCAAATATCCAGCTGCAAGGCAGGCCTCGCCACTGCCTAAACAAATGTGAAGTTAGTCTCAAAAATCAAGACCAGTTAATCACCCTTAAATCGGGTCTAAGAGAATAACTGTTAAAAAAAAGATGATACGTTTCAGCAAACATGCCTGATAGACACCCTGATACACAAAGCGCTGACTGTCACAGCGAACATTTAAATTGTTGCAATGCCAGCAAATAATTTGGACGTTTTTTTTATAGATTAGGATCCTGCGAGTGGTCTTAGCTTCACAAATATCAAACTGCCTGGCAGGCCTCACAACTGCCCAAACAAATGTGAAGTTAGTCTCAAAATCAAGACCAGTCAGTCACCCATAAATCGTGTCTAAGAGAATAACAGCCAAAAAAAAATAGGAAGAAAATGATGATACGTTTCAGTAGATACGCCTAAACAGACTACTTTATGGCCGAACTGTGTAGACGTCCCCTCTGTCTTCAATCTTTTGAGAAGAATTTACCAAAACACAGAACCTGTGATGAAGGGTGCAATCGATTCTGAGTAAATAACAACATAACTGGATAGCCTGCTCACTGTTGAGCACTCCACGCCTCCTCCCACGCCGCCTGCTACCAGCTGCACTCGCCTGCACTTCCTCCTCAACCACCCTCATTAAAATTATGCGGCCAGGGCGAAGTAGACAGGCAGCCGACCAAGGAGGTGGAAGATTTTGTAAATCTGAGTGGACGGTTGTTTGGTGCGGACGGAAAATTATTCTTCACGCAATGGGACAGCAATTAATTGATGGGGCAGTAGCTGTTGATCTACTCACGCCTCCCAAACTTAATTTCTCATTCAAAACTGGTAAACGTGGGAGTGCCAGCATAGTTTTTATATGGGATTAGATGTGGGCAGGCCAAAAGCCTAGGTTCTCTAGATGCGACCACTTGCTTTTTGCTGTTGTGAAGGCCTACTTCAGTGCATTGTTTAGTGTAGTACTCTTTTAGCATTTGGCATTAGTTTGAAATACCATACTTTGCAAGTTTTTCTTTTAAAATGGGATATAGGTAGCTGGGCATTAGATAGTAGTAATATGTTATGTAATACAATTTTTCAAACAATAATTACCCTAGATATAAATAAGGCTTTACATATACCTAAACACATGAAATCATACAATGAAGTGGAATAGTGCCTGAGTATGTATATCGCAATGTATGACCCCCTTTCTATATACATATATAATATAATATATTAGATCGCGCTATGCGTAATATAATTGGATAGTAAAGTGAAAATAAAAGAAAGAAATTGAGTGGTCAGTGTTTTCTTCTCGTAATAGATAATAAATTATATCATACCTTAAAGTAGCATTAAAAACATTGCTATTACGACAGCACCAGACATCAGACAATTCAATTCGAATAATGACCCTCCTCTTCGTTGGCGAAACATCGAACAAGGTTAAATTAAACATCCTTGTTCATGAAGCTTTATCGTGACTGATGTAGTTCAAGCCTGTACGGGCACAACCAACTAAAAAAAAAAAAAATCGGTCGCATTTTCAGGTCGTTTGTTTGTTTGCGTCGTCACCATCGTGAGCGTGGCGTTCGTCATTTTGAAACTATGTTCGGACTTTATCAACTCTAATGTTACTTATCTGCAAGATTTTATAATTTTAATACACAATCATTCTTATTAACTCAATATCACAGTTCTTAGAAGTTTACTTTATCTAGGTTACTTGTTTGAGTGTCTCAAGAGAAAGCAGATCAATTAGAATATTGTAATATCTTTTTTAGAAATCCATGATAATTTATAGTTCTTGATCTCTTCTACGACACAATTAATAGAACCAACGTTAGTGATTTTTGTTTAAAACTATTTTTCATCCCTTTTAATAAGTAAATGTTAATTGTTCTTTGAATTTGGTTGGTGTGAGAAGTTACAATTCACACACATAAATATATTAGATTTTAGAAAGGCTTGCAATTCAATCACATCTTTATAGTGATCTTAATGCAAAGGTGGATTGATACTACAGCTTACGCCTTGAAACTCTGTCTAGACTTTATCAACTCTAATGCTACTTATCTCTAGGATTTTATAATTTTTATACACAATAATTATTATTAAGTCAATATCACAATTATTAGAGGTTTACTTTATCTAGGTTATTTGTCTGAGTGTCTGAAGAGAAAGCAGATCAATTGGAATATTGTAATCTCTTTTTAAGAATCCGTGATAATTTAAAGTAGTTGAGCACTTTTACAGGCGGTAGTTTTGAGGTTGCATTGATTTTCATGTTGATTGAAGGAACCATATTTCCTATTTTTATGCCAAAGGCGCTTCTTATTAGAATCGGCGGCAGCTCATTTTGACACCGCTCAGAACTTAAACGACGAAGATTGAAGTTTGAGGGCATGCATTGAAATCCGACGATGGCACTATCTTTGCTTCTGACATAGAAAACTGTGTCAAGTGAATCCGATGTCTCCTTGTGTTTTACACACTATACCACCAATACATTTGGAAACAATGTATGGCCATTTGTAACTTGTGACAAAATTAGTCGAAACAAACCCAGACACATGTAATCAAATGAATAATGATGGAATTGCACCATTTCATATTGTGGTGCAAAAGGGTTTCTTTAATATGCTCAGGTGTTTGATTTGTAGGGCACAAGATTGTATTCATGTGTTAGGCAATGAAAACAAGAATGCCTCACACTTCGCTATGGAAAATCGAAATTATAGGTTGGCTTTAGAATGCGTGCCTGCAAACATGTTACAAATTTAAGATAAGGTGTTTCGATATTGTTTTAACGTTTTGATAAAAGTGATTTATACAATTTTGGATTCATTCATATTTATGTTGAAACTACTTTCCCTGGAACAAAAGCTCGAGGTTTGAGGCTTTCAAAATTACAGGACCAAATAATCTGGATATGATCACCTATTGTTCAAATAAAACCACCTTCTTCTTGCAACATACTAACTCTAACAGTGGCGCTTTGACAAATTTGTCATGTTGTTCTTGGACAGTACAGTTTCAACTTCTTTCTCTTCCATTTTTGCCACCCTTTTACCTCTCCACTCTCTCACTTCTCCATCCTCTGAACAAATGGATGTGAAAACTGCTTTCCTTCATGGTGATTTGGAGGAAGAAATCTATATGACACAGCCAGAGCACTACATGGTGAAAGGTAAAAGAAATATGGTTTGTAAGTTAAAGAAATCCCTGTATGGCCTTAAACAAAGTCCTAGGATGTGGTACCAGAACACGGAGATGAAATAAACAATTATAAACTATGAGTTTGGGGTTTGTGCGGTCTAAATCTGATCACTGCTGTCAATATTCTTAAATCTGATGGTGATTGTTTCCTGGTAATTACTTTATACTGTTGATGACACCGTTGTTTATTGGGAAAGGAAAAGGTGTAAACAAAAGAATTGCAGAGCAAATTGAAATCTTCAATGCAGTCTCTGTGTAAAGGTTATTGAATTACTTGAAAGATCTTGGTGCAGTCAAAACACGATACTTGGGATGGAGATTAGCAAGAGATCGTGAGAACTAATAAAGCTATGGCTTGGCCATGAGTAAGTATGTTATGTTCCTGTTTTGCAGGTTGGTTCAACATGCTGGATTGTAAACCACTTTGTGTTTCCTTGTCGACTCCATGGTGGGAACGAAGCTCTGGCCATATCACATTTGTCCTCTCATCCCCATCGGAGATGGAAGAAATGAGCTCGAGTGCCTTCACCAGTTGATGATCTAGTTGGATTCTTTGCTTATCATGTATGCTATGGTCTGTACAAGATTTATGACATTGCCCATTGCTTTTAGTGGGAGTTCTTTCATCGTTTTATGTCTAATCCTGGAACGAAGTGCATTGGGATGCAGTTACTGAGGAGCTGCTTATATGTACTACTTCCCATGCGGGGTACATCAGAGCCTAGCAACTTATACTTGTTTTCAGATAAGGATAGAGGAGCATGGAAGCATTCCCTACGTATTCTATGGTTGTTGCAGCTGGATTCAGATTGGGCTGGTGCACTGCTCGTCATCTAGCAGAAGATCAACTACCAGTGCATATGTGTTTACTCTTAATGGCCGGAATAAACAATTAGTTGAGATGAGCAAGCGACCAGGCATATCTATTCCAGGGCCTCGAGCTTTGTCCACTATCTGAAGGCTAGATGTACATGAGCAGCTACTCATGCCTGTAAAGTAAGCCATTTGGCTGAAGCATTTGTGCTCAGATATTCACGGGATTAGAAAGCAGGGTGGCAGTTACAGCTATACTGTCGACCCGGTCAGAGCGCAACGTCTGACCCGGAGGTTGCGAGAGAACTCCTCACCTCCTTTCACTTTGCCAGGACCAAACACATTGATGTTCAGTATCACTTCGTGAGCAGATAATGGTCGAGGATGGCTATCGGCTTTGCACCCAGCTGGCGAATACTGGTAGAGACAGTTGCGTAGGATGTTGCAGATGCATTAACTAAGCCTGTGAGCACAATCGAAGATTCAGGTGGTGTTCACATGAAGTCTATGGGCCTCTCGGCCCTTAGAAGTGTGAATCCATGATGTGTAATCTTTCGCAACGAGTACATGACCCTTGCAAGGGTATTCGTCCAAGTGCGTCCAGATTGTTGGAAGCTGAGGTGTCTCAACAACTTGTTTGGTTATTCATTTAATATTTTCCTACAGATTCGATTTCAGCATTGTTTAGGCTCTAAAAATAGGAAATAAGGGAGATTGTGGAGGAAAGATTCCCACTGCTGATAGTATATCAACTGGAAGCGGCTATCATTTAGAGATATTATAACGAGTTTTCGACCCGCTGACGAATCTATGAGGGTCAAAAATAGCGGGAGAATCGTTCCTCGGACGTCAGGAGCCTATTTTTAGACCGAAATCTTGCTCTTTAGCATCGTTAGTCGGCACCTGGCATGAGACAGTACTGCGCAGTCATGGTTTTGTAAACCATAGGTGGTTTCGCTTGTATAGGACACGACAAGGTCCACTACGACGACATTGAAGCGCTTCTATGGAGTACTATACAACATTGGGGACTGTGAGTTTTAATCTTCTTCCTTTATATATTGCATTCTGGTGATACTATACCTGTAAGAGACTTGCATCATGCAAGTGTATGTAATCTTGTTACTGTTAGATTTGAAATACATTAACAGTGATGCTTTTGCGAGTGATGGGGTTTTTTATCAGGAAAGGATTTTCCGCGGCACAGTATATCAATGGTGTTTGTGTTTCTGTTAGTGGAATATGTTGCTAATATTTCTGTAACTGCTTTACTGATACCAGGAAATTTTTGGATAATATCAGAGTCCTCAAGATTAGCGTAGGAAGTAGTGTTCCATTACTCGTTAATTTCCTGGGGGAAGAGGAGATTGCAAGGCTTCCGTACCTGCAAGCGGTGGTGAAGGAGAGTCTAAGAATGCATCCACCGGGGCCTCTGCTGTCATGGTCTCGCCTGTGCACGGAGGACGTGGATATCGCAGCTGTGAATGGAATGAGAATTCCTGCGGGGACGACAGCCATGGTGAACATGTGGTCCATCACACACGACCCGGACATCTGGGACTCTCCTCATCAATTCCGCCCGGAGAGGTTCGTCGGGGAGAAGGAGATGATGGTAGAGCTAGACATTCGAGGTAACGACTTGAGGCTTGCGCCATTCGGTGCGGGTCGTCGCGTGTGCCCGGGTAAGAATCTCGCCCTCGCCACGGTTCATCTCTGGGTAGCCAAACTCGTTCACAACTACATCTGGCTTCCTTCTCCCCAACACCCGGTGGACCTCACCGAGATTCTTAAATTGTCCTCCGAAATGGCCACACCCCTCACTGCAATTCCCGCCCCCGCTGTCCCTTTCTAATAACTGCTTGTTTCTTATTCACTACACGATGTATTAGTTCACTGTTTCACTGTTACTTTAAGCAGAGCATCAATGAGTTCTTACTGCCCATCTCCGCTACCTTTCGTGAACAACAATGGAATTCTGCTGCCAATTTAGTCACTATATATTTCGTCAGTGTGAGCAACCAAGCACCATTGTCAATTATGTGTAGAAAATAATGGTTTCGCCAAGTGTGATCAAGCATCTCAGAATCTTTGCAACCCAAAACTCCTCGTCTGCAATTGTTATCTTGTTCATTTTCCTTATGTAGCATGTGGTAGGATTCCTCTTGTCCATATTTTATTTTGGTTAGTAAAACATCTTTCTGCCTTGATCCATTCTGTTTATGTACCACAAATACTTATTCAAGTTTCTATTCTATCTCATTTTCTGTCATATTAATATATGACTCGTTAATAATCTCATTCTAAATGCAAAACCTTATTCAGCTTATGTTTATGTTTATGTTTAACAAGCAACGTCATTTTAGACATGATTAATGAAATGACACTAATCAAGATTTAATCACCTATTATTTTTGAAACTAAAAAGAAATTAAAAAAATGGTCATATTCAATGGTCTAATTTCCTCAAATGAACATACACATGTCCCATAACAATATTGCATCACTTAGGCAACTAATTTTGGAATGTCGTGGGTATTTATTATTTATACAAAACTTTCACCTTAAATATCACATATCATGATTGCAAGGTTGAATTTTTAACCAACCAATAAAACAACATTCCCAAATATTAGTAAAAACATATTGGTTCGTTGACCAAATATCCTTGCAAACGTGTGATGGATAAAACCTTCCCAAAAAAATACATTATTCTAAGATACTTGTGTTTCTATCAATTGTTGATCCAAATTAAATTCTTACTGGCATGTTTTCTCATATTCTAATTGCTCTTTGTTGTGTTCTCTCTAATTTTATTCCCCTTTGTTTCTTTTGATATTTTGCTTATTTGTCTAGACAAACTATGCATGTGCACTCCTAACCCGAGTTTTATAAATCCTTCAATGTAGGCTTTTGGAACCATTGTGTGTGAAATAATTTGCAAGTAGTTCATAAATACCTATGTGAATAATTAATATAGAAGGGTATGAAATGTAGAAAAATTACTTAACTAAATTTAGGTAATAAAAAAGAATACAAGTAAGCACATTAATTTGAACTTGATTATGGTAAAGGTATACACTAGAATTTATCACATCAATAAATCCAATTAAAATAGAAAAGTTACTTAGCTCATACGGAGTGTCTAGGGAGCTTGGAAGCAACTACATTATCAAGGAGGAATTATCATAAGATAATGACTAATGTATGGTAGTGCCAATGCACTTTAGGTTGTTAAAATCATGTAGTAATTGTCACATTCCTATATTATTATAATTTTTTCATTGGTGAGAATTCCTCTATATCAGCAGTTCATATTTTTTATTGCTCACTTTTTTGGAATTTTTATTTAAATGCTTTTTATTTTACAAAGTAACAACTAGGATAGCTTATTTTCCTTTGTATTCTTATAAATTATCTTAAATAAAGATACATATTATAAACAAGTTAGGGTTTTAGATTATATTAGCCTAAAAAAATCTCCGTGACGTGTGAAGTGTTTCATATATATCAACACTCTAAAGAGGGGTCAAACCGCATGTAGTTTTCCCATGTATGTGCATGTTTATAAATTCACACGAATGTAGGTTTTGTTGCAATATCTTTATTTTCTATTGTATTCTAATTATAGGTCTTTCAAAACTATGCACTTAAACTGCTAACACAAGATTTGCGGGTCCTTTTTGTAGGTTTCTAAATCCATTGTGTGTGAAATAATCTATCTATTTGATCCCAATTCAAATTTAAGTAGTCCATAAATACCCATGTGAATAATTAGTGAATTGATGATAAAACAAGACTTATATAGAAAATCATTGTGAAGGTGCCAAAGAAATCAATTCAATTATTTAGAACGTATATTTTGGGAATATAAGAAAATATTAAGTATTTATTTCTTTATAAAGGATTCATTCTAGCAAAAAAGTAAATCATATAAAGTATTTACTTCTTTATAAAGGAATACAATAGAAGGGTATAATGGAATGTAGAAAAAATACATAACTAAATTTAGATAATAAAAATGAATACAAGCAAGAACATTAATCTGAATAAATTTAGATAATAAAAATGAATATAAGTAAGCACATTAATTTGAACTTTAATGGTAAAGGTATACACTATAACTAATTACATCAATAAATCCAGTTAAAATAGAGAATTTACTTAGTTCATACAGAGTTTCTAGGGATATTGGAATCAACTACATGATCAAGGAAGATTTATCATAAGATAATGACTAGGTTTTGGCAGTGCCAATGCACTGTAGGTCCTCTAGATGTTATCTAAAGACTTAGAATCATGTAGTAATTGTCACCTTCCTATATTACTGTAATGTTTTTTTATTGATAATTGTTAGAAAGGCTCTAAGGAACATTACGATAAATATATTTCAATGAAGCTCACATCTAAATGAAAAACACACAATAAGGATATTACTATAATTTTTTCATTGATGATAATTCCTCTATATTGGTAGTTCATATTTTGTATTGCTTGTTCTTTTGGAATTTTGATTGAAATTCTTTTTTATGTTACAAAATAACAGCTAGGATAATTTCTTTTCCTTTCTATTCTTATAAATTACCTCAAATGAAGATACATATTCTAAACATGTTAGTGTTTTAGATTGTATTAGCCTCAATACATCCCCATGATGTGTGAAGTGTTTCATATATATCAACACTCTAAAGAGGGATCAAACCACATGTAGTTATCCCACATATGTGCATGTTTATAAATTCACACGAATGCAAGCTTTGTTGCAATCCCCTTATTTTCTATTGTATTCTAATCACAAGTCTTTCAAAATTATGCACATACAATGCTAACCCAGGACTTATGGGTCCTTCATTATAGGTTTCTAAATCCATTGTGTGTTAAATAATGTGCCAATTTCGTCCCAATTAAAATTTAAGTAGTCCATAAATACCCATGTGAATAATTAGAAAATTGACATGGGTAATGAAGGCATGTCACGAGGTGTAGAATTAGGCTAGTGATCATGGTGCTATGTCTTCGGTTCGACTCTCACCGAGGTTTAACAAAAACCTTTTCCGAATCTAGAGCACGATGGGCTTATGGAAAGCCTACCCGAACCCTAAACGTGTTCTAGAGAAACAATGTTCAGATCCTACTTTGGGTGTTAAGGATGAAGGCGGTGCAGGTCTCTATGTCTCTCATTTGTTGGTCTCTAGATTTGATGGCCTTTTTGAAGGTTATGGCGGCAGATCTAGTCAGGTGGTGTCGAGTGTTCGAACCCCTCAGGATCCTTCTGTCAGTTGTTGTACCAGGCCCACAAATGATAGCTTGGGACCTCTCCCTTTTACTGCTCCTTTTTAAAAGGTGAGCTCTGATGTGGTTGCTGGGAAGCAATCTTATGTTAGTGCTTCTACTACTTCATTCTCTAAACCCCTCTCTACTGCCAAGTCTGCACCTTAGGTCACTCTTGGGGAATGTGTGCCTGGAACCGAGGATTTCTAGTCCTCTAATGGTTTGATCTTCCACTGCAATGGATGCTGACTAGGAAATCTACATCTTCACTCATGGATTGCTTCAATTCGGTGTCCTATTTTTTTAGGTAGGATTGAAATTTACCCTTCTACAAGGGGTTTGTTTATTAAAAGAGATTAATAAACTCCCAGCCAAGAATAAAACAGAACATGCTTAACTTAAATTGATTAGTCTTAATAATTATGTCCTCACAAAATAATAAGTCAACCATCATACTTAAATGGAATTATTTCCTTTATTAAATAAACAACACCTAATAAAATAAAATATCATTTGACCAAGGAAACCTATAAATAAAATGAGATAAATTTCTAGGAGGGTATTTAATAGTTAGATCCATAACATGAATAAGTTATTAAATCCTCTTGGAACATATCGAATGACTTGGAGAAGTCTTATAAAAGACACCTCAACTATATATTAGATATATAATGGAATAACTTAAGTCTCGTAGAACTTGTTGTTCAATGAAATTTGATTGTGATAGACAAATTTAATTATAATGTATGCTGGATATAAGCTCACATCATCATGCAAATTTCTAGGCATAGTGCTAACTAGGGGTAGTTACATAAAACCAAAAGATAACATAATGGCATCATCCCATTATGTGGTCCCTCCCTATTCCATAAATACCCTGAGTAGGTTATGGTTCTTGTTTTGTTTATGAAGATGGTCCTATAAATAACACACCTCCTCCTCTTTCTTAACATTTTCACCTTCTTAAACAAAAATATCTAAATAAATATGTCAAGATTTTTGGTTTGTGATGAAAGACTATATCCTTAAGGATTTTTTATGGTCTTGGGATAATTTTTTTATGCACAACTAGAAAATTTGGCCAAATTAATGTAAGTAGCTCACTACATTATATTATCACTGTATCCTTACTTTGCATATGTCAAATATCATAATACGAAGTTAAGTAATTGAATTTCATGGTAGACATTTAAGGATGGAAGCATAGTTTTCTCAACCGAGAAAAATGTTAACCTAAACATACTAAATATTGTATGGTTTCTCACTTAGAGTGGATTGAAGGGAGATGTAGATGCACCCTTCTTAGCTACACAAGGTTTATACGTGGAAGAGTTATTGGATGGATGGAATTTAACTAAATGAATAACTGATAAAAAATATTAATTGGTTGTTCTATGTTAACATTAATGTATACTTTGTTAATAGATTTTAGAAGTTAAGACAAAAAAAATTTGCTATGGGAAAATACATGAGGTATTACAATAATGGAGGCATAGTACGTACGCTATTAACAACTAATATTTTTCATAAATCTTCAAAGGTGTTGAATCCACATTAGGATTTGAAGAAAACATATAAATTTCTTAATAATCAGTAATAAAACAAAAAAAAGTAGAGACATTAAAAAAAAAACAGAAAATGATCATATCTTTTATCCACGTTATGTAATTTATACCATTTTCGTTAGCCATTTCCATACCATGTGTAAAAGAAGAAAGTAAATGTGGGTTTTAAATTTTATTACTATAAAACAACTTTTCATTACCACATTTTGGTAAACCCAATGTACATCAAATACTCAACCTTGAGAATTTTATTTTTGATGAACTTGCTCTTATGATAAGGATGATTAAACTTACGTCTTGTGAAATAGAATTGATTATTCATTTTTTTTTACAATATGTTGTCCCTATATCTTACGTGTGTAGTATTTTTTATGCATTATTATTTTACATGATATATTTAATGTTGTCCAAATAAATATAAGACCCTAACTAGATGAAGTGGGAACTAGACTAAATTCCAATGTAGTTGATTATATAGTTATGTGTAAAATAAAATGGTTTCTCTAAATGTGGCCCAATCTTTCCCTTATATTATACCATCTTGAGAATCCTATATATAAAAAACCTTTTAATGTTTCTTCAATGGTTTACAATTTTTAATATTATTGATTAATTGTTGACTTGCATTGAATAGTAATTGTGATTTTGTTCAACACATGATGACCTGATAATAATGGAGGTATAATACATACATTTTGGAAACATCCCATATTTTTTATAAATCTTGAAAGGTGTTAAAGGAACATTAGCATTTGTAGATAGATGATAAATTTCTTAATTATTAGCAATAAACCAAAAAAGTGAGAGACATTTAAGACAACTAAACCAAAATTATCACATATTTAATCCACTTTACATATTTTATAAGGATTTGGTTAGCCATCTCCACACCATGTGTAAACAAAGAAAGGGAATGTGGGCTTTGCAGATTTTCTATGTTTTAGACATACTACTTCATTCTATTTTTTCATACAAGCTTGACAAAGTGACTTGTAGAAATAATTTTTTCCAAGATCAACAATTTACAAAAAGGTTTCCAAATGTTTTCAACATGGTTCCTATGTATACATGGTCATGAAGGGATAGAACCAACTAAGAAAATTACAATGGATGGTCATGTACGTCAACTAGTGGAGTGCTTAGGATCATGTGGTTCCTGTGATACTCTTATTTACACCTCGTGATTTTTACTTAACTATTTGTGTACACACAATGAACTCATCAAAACATTTAATACAAAATATAACTATAAGTGATATAATTATCAATGAAAGATAATAATAATGTATACACATATTATATAATCATGTAATCATGGTAACAAATCCATATACTACATCCATAATATCTACTACACCCTTAATCAATATCATATATAAACATATTCATGGGAGGCCATCATATGTCACACTTACTAGTTAATTTTCATTCATAAGTCACTGATTAGTAATTAAAGTCAACTTAATTAAGACAAAGGGGTGTGTCCCTACTATTAATGCATAATCACAACACCCGTGATCTATTTTACAATTCAAAGGATTGTTACAATTAGTGTGATTACATAACATGGAGAATTTCCCAAAGTGTGGGACTTTACAATTGGGAAAGCTCTTCGGAGAAGGTCGACTTCCTATCCTATCCTAGTGCCAACTACTCTAAAGTGCAGAGAGTTGCAGATCCAACCCTAATCTAGCATTTCCAAGGAAACAAAGATAGAGAAAATGCATGAAATTAAAACCTACTCAAAGAGAAGGTGATGCAGCAAGAAGGATGGTTAGATAACCTACATAATAAACACAGCATGACCAATATCTTGCAGTGAAAAAAAATAGTGCACAATAATTTGTATGTCATGAAAGACTAGAAAAGATGCAATAAAAAAAGGGGGTATTTGAAATATCCACAAATTTGTTTATATTTATTCAAAAATTGATACAATACACCACACTCAGGCTCAAAGGCATATATATTGAATTAAAATGTCCAACAAGGAGGTTGGGAATCTCCAAAAAATCTCTTACAGACAATAAAGAAGAAGGGAGGGGCAGATACAAGTTTTCCAACTGCTTTAAAATGAGCCCCTCCTTACAATATATAGGAAGAATGAGATAAAAGAGGAGATAAGGAATTCAAAATCCTGCTTCAACCACCCAAAAATAAATTAAAATCTCCTATAAATATGATGGTTGCCACTACAAAACCCATTTCTCCACATACTCTTCCTTGTCAGAGAAGAAAGGAAGCCCATACCTCTTTATGTGGTAGGTGAGAAATATAGAAACATCATATAAAATGATGGAGTGTACTTATGTATTTTTGTAAAGGACGCCGAGATATTTCCAAAAATTCTAATTTTGTGCAAATACAAGCTTCCACTCAAAAGTTATGGTTGTCTGAAGATGAGGGTGCCATACTGTAATAAATGCCACTACTTGACTCTGTTTTTCAGGATTTTCGGCCTTTTCAGGTTCACGTGTCCTAGTTGTCTGGGACATTTTTCTCTGCCATCTCTCCACTTCACTAGTTGCAGTTATTTCAACTTTTTGGGGCCCACATGTATTTTCATTCCAAATGTCGATCGGACCGATCAGGACATTCTTTTCCACTTTTTCTGCAATGAACTGGTTGCGACCAGATTGACTTTTTGGGCATTTTAGGTACTTTTGTTCGAGCTGTCCCATGGACCGTGCGGGAAAAAATCTTCCAATTTTGCTGCATTTCTCTTCTGCAGGTACTTCGGCTTTTCGGGGCCCGTGCGTACTTTTGTCGCAACTATCCCTTGGACTGCTCGAGACATTTTTATCTGCTTTTGCCGCATTTTTTGTTGATTTTTCTAAGTATTACCTCTTTCTTCTCTACAACTCCCCCTTCGATCAACCTGTTGTCTCTGTTTTGGTCAGGTATGCATTTGTTAGCTTTCCTGATTATCAATTTCACTGGGAGAGGAAAATTACATAACACCTACCTTGATAAGCATGTGTGTGTGTGTAGCTCTTCAACGATCATCTTATTGTGATTTATTATCTTATCATAGTATCATGGAAAATAAATCTTTAAAGTGGTCTTCTTTAATTCAACAATATGTAATTTTTATTGTATATTGAAGTAATTCCATTACAAGCGGAATCATATCTTTGAATTTGGCAACATTTTAGAGAAAACACATAGTTTTAAAAAGAATAGCTCATATCTTGAACATCATTACAATTTTTTGATAATTATTTACAGATGTTTTGAAATCAGACCAGAAGTCTACCTACAAATTTCAGCCATATTTAATTTTTAATGAGTGATTTATTATTATTCTACTATTACTTTTCAAAAGTTCACTGTGTGATGCACACTGTTTTTAGAATTTTTCATATTTTTTTAATTTTTTGAAAGCTTATACAAAAATTGGTTCTTTGTGTTTTTATTTTTATAACAGATATCACACTCAAAACTAAACCTTAAACCTTGAAGGTAGGTGGATTTCTCAACAAACAAGGAGTAACGGTACTAATTAATTTAGGGTGCACACATAAAACATTACACTTAAATTGATTTATTTACTCAACTCTAGAATTTTAACTCAAAATGCACAGTTCTCACTAATACCGACCATAAACAAAGATAAATATCCCAAATTATATCAAATCAATCAAAACATTAAATAGAGAGTGAAGGCTGAAGTTCTAAATAGCTTCCCACAAAGTCCAAACTTTAAGGCAGGAGGGGAGAGATTTAGTCAAGCCTGGAAAAGATTGCAGCAGGATAAAGAGGATACAAACAAAACAGCGTTCAATGTAAATGAAAGGACACAATAAAATACCACAAACCCAAAGTAGATTATAATTGACTCTTGAAAGTACGTAATGTCGGTGCGCATATTAAACTCAAGTTAGGTATTTACAATTACAATACTGTTCAATGTAGCACAGAGCAATGCATGGATGATGAGAAAGTTCCCTCACACGTGGGAGTAATTATAGGAAGCACGTATCATATGATTTTACATCATGTATGTATTTATCTAATCTGTTTTTATGAAAAACAATGCGGTAGAGATCCCGTGCTTCTGGAGCTATTCTGGATTGCAAATGCAGAAACAGGAGCAACAGTGTTACCTGCCTGGTAACGGATGAGCTACTGCATTAAGAACGCAGGAGTTCAGTGGTTTCCCCTCAATTAGAGAATCAGATTCTGCCAATATGTCTAGATCATCCTTGCCAATTATTTTCAATTTAAATGCCCCTCAAAGCGAAATCATAGAATGAAAATCGTTTTGCCAGGACCACCATGATCACAGAGACAATCAAAAGCTTCAATATAATTCATTGGATGATTGGTGGGATTCGGGTTCTTATTTTATTTTATGCGTGGCTCGGACAAGACCTAATTTCCAGTCTCAGCGTGTTAACATGGCAATTGCACGCTGCGTGTTGCGGGTTTTGATGTTGGTGTTTTGGATCTTATGTTGTTTTACTCAGATTGACACATCCGGCTTCTGAGCCACTATTGTTCAAGGGTATAGTCCCTTTCATAAAAACTATTTGCATATAATAAAAAAAAACATGGCAATTGCACGCACTTTACTAGGTTGGAAAGACTTGCATAGATGATTTGGAAATGTTAAGACTGCTTTGAGAAGAAAGAATCAAATATTTCAGAGATGGATTTCCTCATGGTACACCAACATCAAACATAAATCACAAATGCTATAGACGATTAAGCATTTTACTGCAATGTAACGAATATGTCATAATCATATTTAATGGTGATACTGTAAATTTAATTTTAAATTTGACATATTTAATTATTATTTAAAAAATAACAAATAGAAATATTAATTTGAAAACTATAATATATTAGTTATACTACTAACTAACTATAACTAATATTTATCAATGTCAATGTCTCCCCAAAACTCTTCGAAACCTAACCCTAACCTTTGCAATGGCCGTGGAGATAGTAGTGCTTGGGCAGTGGCTATGTTTCATGGTTGGGCGTCATTTCTAGTGTTTCTGGTCTACGCGGTGGATGTGGTTATGGCGGTAGTAGGTCTTGTGGATGTGCTTTTGGTAGTGGCGTGTCTGGTTGACATGACTTTGGTGTCGGCAACGACTCCTCTGACTCTGGCTCTGCTCCCCCTCACTGTTCCTTTGAGTCTCAACTTGCAGACACCGTCAATGGCCTAGCTCTCCTTGGCCAGGTATATGGCGACGACGAAGAAGGGATCCCTTTTTCTTTTCCCTCGGTACTTGTCATTTTTCTGAAGAATGGATCTTTTGTGGATAACGGTGGTTTGGGTGCTGGCAGCTTGGGGTTTTGGTGTGGCCACCCTTGTCTCTTCTTTGCATCCTAGCATGGGTTTCTCGCAAACTAGAGGCGGTGGGCTTAGGGAGTTTGACAATGGTGAACAAGGTCGCTTCATGGGATATCCTTCCTTCCTGGACGCAGCCAAATTTGCGAATCAAAGGCATGCTAAACCCATGGCATGTGCTAAGATGACCCATCGGTCACTTCCTATGATGTGGTTTGATTTGCTGGATTACCAATTTTTTTCCGAGCCTTCCAACTTTGCATAAGTGGATTTCATAATAGGGGCCTCCTCTTCTAGAAGGTACTGTCAATATTTGCCCTTCTACCCATGGTATTTTCATTGCAGTGTTTGACAATCCTTCTGATAGGGAGGAAATTTTAGGAAAAATTTGGGATTTTTCAGTCTCACCTATTGCTCCTCAAACCATGGTTTCCTTTATTGAACCCCTGAACATAAATTTTTAATACCAGACCTGTCTGGATTAGACTCCCTTATTTTCCTCTTCAATTCTAGAGGGGATAGGCTTAGAGCTAATATTGGTAATGCCTTGTGAATATTCTGTGATATTGACTCCTGAACTGAATCATTCGACCACACCACTTATGCACGTATTCTGGTCAATATGGATATGGCTATTGATTTCTCAACTACAATGGAGCTTAAATTTGAAGATAGAATTTTGACACAAGTTCTTGATTATGAAGGATTTCCTTTTCGATGCATAACATGTTTTTCTCTTGGCAATTTGGCCTCTGGTTATCCCATTGTTAAAAAGTATTTTAAAGGTTGTGTCTCTTTGTAGAAATATTTTAATCCAAACCATCTAGTTGTCCAAGGCTGTTCGGATAATGTTTCAAACAATGTTTCTGATGGGCATGAAGATACTTCCAAGATTCATGAAGAGAGAAATTGTGATGAAAAACTCGTTTCCTCAAGCCCGGTTAAGGAGCTGAAGCATATTGAAGATAAGGAGGTTTCTGTTACGTCTCAATGTGCTAGTTCCTTGAAGATTCAGAGCAATAAAACAAGGAGTATATTGAATTTATCCTACCAATTCATCCAAATGAGAATGCAGATCCAAATGAGGGTGAAGGATGGAAAGTTGTGAACAAGAAAAAGAAAGGAAAAACTGTTAAAGAACCTATAAAGATGAACCTTTGGTCTCATGGGGGGTGAACCATGGATGAAAGGTTTATGGCTCAATGGTGGTCAAGAGGTTGTTACCTTCTTGGGGGCTTGTTTTTCTCTTGTTGTTTTTTCTCTCGCTTTTGATCTTGGGTTGTCTTTTTGTCTCTTGTATGGTCTTGTTAGCCACTTCATTTTGTCTCGCTTTTGAGCCATGATGTTTGTGTTTGGGTTTGTAAAGGGTTTTTGATCCCTTAAAAATAAAACTTTCTACCTTATAAAAAAAATGTTATCTTAGATATATATTATATTTTGGAATCCATTCTCTCATGAATCCAAGCAAAATAATAAAGCTAGACTCATATCAATTGTCACCAATCACTACGAAATCAATGAAAAAGGTAATGCAATTAATTGCCACTACTAAATAATCCAAGATTTAAGAAATTTGAGATCAATACCATTTTAGATAGATGTGTTTAAGATATTTTTACTAGTTAACAAGAGTATTACAATAACCACACAAAAATGTCTCCCATATACTCACATATCTTTTCAACAAAATTATACCCAAATGTAATTAAATGTCTAAATATGACTAATGAATTAGAATCCAATAAGTGGAAATGTTGATATAACTTGATTTAAGGTAATTTGACATTATGAAAAAAATCACTCAATTTAGGAATGATATTAATGACCTAATTATGGTAATAAAACAAAACCAAGTCACTAAGTCAAGCTTACAAAATTTTATAAAATGTGTTTAGATGTTAGTCAAGTCCTAAGTCCTTATATGGCCCCCTCCTTATTACCTTCTATCAAAAAGGGTTCAGATGTTAGAAAAAATTAGGAAGTGTAATCATTGAGGTAGTTTTGGTTAAAAAAATCCATTCCTCTTTGATTCTCGTATGTTCCTTGTCTCTGCTTCTTGTTTTGGAGGTCTATTATTTTATTGCTGATATTTTGCTACAGTTTTGATGTTATAGTTGTTGGTTTACTGAATTTTCAGCTTGTTCTGGTTGGTTTTTTATTAGTCTTCTCTTTTTCTATAGTGCCCACTTCCCTTCGACACCTTTTGATATGGATTATGATACTGTTGATTTATTTTATGGACATTATTGTATCTTTTAGTTTGATATGATGTTAGATGTTAGAGATCATGGACTATTGTTAATTTTGATTCATATATGGTGCATGGGGCATTGGAGAGTTTTTTATATTCATGGTATTATGTTGATTGACATGGTTAAGTGTATTTTGGACATGTGTTATTTCATCATATTGTATAGACCTAGAAAAATTAACTAATCTTGTGATCATATGATTATGAATGAAATTTTGAATGAAATTGTTGCTTGCTTGGATGATGTTTTGATTCACATATATAGATGGTTTGGAGTTATATTTTATACTTATTTTGGATGTTTTGATGTGGCCATGAGGCCAAAGGAGGTATTTGTGTTTTGCAGGTAAACATGTTGAAACAAACATCGGGGGATTGGAGACCAACCACATTGGAATTATAGATGATTTCAACAAGGGTCACCATGGCAACATGTATTTGTTATTTGTGTATGTTGGATTTTTGTTAGGGGTTCCCATGGGGGGAATCATCTTTAAATGTGACCAAGGTTTTATGTGTATTCTTTTATTGTGTTCCCTTTATTTAATCATTGTATGTGATTATTTGGTTATCTATTTCCATTTATTATTTTTTTAAATTGTGTCAGGATTGGTGATTAATATTGTTGTTAATAAATTAAAAGGGTCATAAGAATGCATTTATTAGAGTTGATGGCCCTTGGATTATATGTTGTAAGAGATGTGTAAGTAAATTTAAGTGTGAAACACTCCACCTTCCTTTTGAAATTCGGATTTGTCCTTAGAGGCTTGTAGGACAAGTTAAACTTGCCCCACACCTCTTAAATTGTTACACCAAACCTACCTATGTGTTGGGGAGTCAAGATTAGGCATTATTATGCATTTTTGGGAAGGCAAGTTGTAAGATTTTATTGCACCTTCTTACATGAAATTATTTTTCGTCCTTGGGGTGTGGACTTTGTTTGTGTGTTTAAGTAAAATGTCATTTATTCACCCACTTTTTAAATTTTTCTTTGGAGTTTGAAGTTGACTTGTGAGGTGGAATTGAGGATGTATGATGTAGCATCCTATATGGATCCACCTCATCTCTCTCTCTCTCTCCCTCTTTTATTTATTCAAATTCTTTAGCTATTTTGGGGGTTACTTCCGGGAGTTACTTCTTTTGGTTTTGGAACTCTTGTAATTTTGGAAGAGAGTTGGAGATATTTGTGGAATGTTTGTGGATTGCTGGAGCTCTTGGACTGTTTGGATTTGGAAAAGCTTACTGTTGAGATTTTGAAGAAAACTCTACCATGGAGAGGTAGGATTTGGGCTCTTTAAAATGTTTCTTTTTTAATTTATGCATATGTGAATGCCTTAAATATTTGGTATGTTTTTAGTTGGTTAGGTGGATTGCCTAGGTATGGTGTAGAAGAAGACTATGGGGATCTATTATGGGGAAGCATAAGAGTTTTTGGGAGGTATAAGTGTTATTGTGGAGGGAGTTTGGGATTGGGTTCCACCTTATAAAAGAAATAGCTTGTATTTCTTTACTCGCTATGGGGTGCCATAAGAGTGTGGGGAGGCATAAGAGAATAAGAGTTATAAGGGGTACTTGGGGAGGCATAAGGGCATGTAGGGGTTTTGAAATGATATATGTATATATTGGTGGGTTTATCTTAATGTGGACACCTATTTCCCCATTGGGAGGTATAAAAATATTTCCCCATAGATCTTGCTCCTTTTTTTTGTGCATGATGAAGCCTCAGTATTGTTTGTTATTCTTCTTTTCGTTGCAAATTGTAGAATGTGTTTGGAATGTATTATGTTTTTGAAAATTGTTTTTGTGTTGTGGAAGCCTGTTTGCTTCCATGAGTTGAAATACATTTCTTATTATAATGTGTTTGGGGCTCGGGGGGGCAATGAGGAGGGTGGCTTCTCCTGTTCATTGGAAATCTTGGTTGGGTGGAGAGTGTTTCCTCTCCTCCTTTTTTGTTGTGATCAAGAGGTATATGGTGGATCTTCTTGTTTCTATTTTGGAGCTGAGGATGGAGACAAACTTCACAGTCCCCATGGGATTTCCTTGTTGTAAAAATTTCCCATTTCAAGTGGACGGCATTGTAATATTATTTGTGGTGGAAAGTTTCTCTGTTTTTGAAATGGATTCTACATTCGAATGTGAACAATGTATATTCTGTATTTTGTATTGGATGAATGGAAAAGGAAGTTATAAAAGAATTATTAGAGATCAATAGAAGTTGTTTTAATTACCACAAATGGTATGGTTTTCATTTGAAATATGTGTTTGAAATATATTGTGAAATCTCTGTTTGAAAATTGAAAAGGAAATATGTATGAAGAAATATTACATTTCTTTGTTTCATTTGATATGCATGTTTTGAAAATAGAATTACATTCTTTCTTTTCACATATTGATTAACAGAAAGTTGAACATTGAAAATTTAGAATGGAAGGAACTTAAAATTTTAAAGCATGGAAAATGAAATAGACAAATATCTAGTTGAAATATGTGGATCTCTATTAGAATTGTTTCAAACCTGTGATAAATGTCAGGAAAAAAAATATACAGAGTACCATGCAACTATGAAAGAAAAAATGATAACTTAAAATGAACTAAGGATGATAAAAAAGCATCCCAAAATAGTTGAATTTTTCAAGAAAATTTATTAGATTTCATAATCAGACTTAGACAAAAATTACACGTTTTGCAGAAAAAAGGAAAACTTGATTTGAAAATCAATCCATTAATTAAACCCTAAAAAATCCATCCTAATCCTTCCAAGTGCAATCCTCCATGTCATTTTGGCATGTTGAGGGTAAAAGAGTGGCAGATTAAATTAATTATGTTAAGTTGAAAACTCCAGTTCACATTTTAATGGAAGGAAAGATGTTATCTTAAAATTAACCTAATTAGGTTTGTCAAATATGAATTTCAATGGTTCCTATGCAAAGATGAGTTCACGCCCTTTCCAAAAAGTCCTCATTTTCCCAAATCTGAGCTTCCAGTCAAAAGTTATGGCCTTCTGAAGTTTTTTTACTTGAGTTGGTTAAAAAAAAAAGGATTTTTTTGCATATCAGACCCGTGGGCCCAAAATTTTACTTAGGGCACTTTTTCCAAAAAAAAAAAAAAAAATTCAAAAATTCTTCTGCAGCCTCGTAAATTCACTTTTGGGGATGAACACATTCACACGCCCGCACCCTTTAAATTTTTACCTTTTTTTAAGGGCAAAAAGTATTAAGTTTCCCTGCTGGCCCACCTTCTTGCAAGACACTTTTGGACTGACACGTGGCTTTTATTGGTGTCAGCGAAGGCATGGGCTATTTTTAGCCTTTGCAATTTTTAACACAAAAGCCAATCTTTTTCATTTTTCCCCCACAGTCTGCTTCGCCACTTGAGATTTTGGGCAGGACAGATGGTGTCCCAGGGCATCGGAAAAGGTGCGGGAGTTTTTTAACCTTTTTTCCCTTTCAAAAAAAAAGAGTTAAAATTCAATTTACCTCCAACGACCTACCTTCCTATGTGGGCTTATCATCGCGCCATGTGTCCCTTGCGCTTTGGGAAAATTTTCGTCTCTTGGCCCACAAGCCCGCCTTTAGGGAAAATTTTCTTCCCGGGGTCCACTGGCCTGCCTTTGGGAAAATTTTCTTTCCGGGGCCCACTGTCCCACCTTCGAGAATAATTTCATCCCTTGGCCCACTGGGCCGCCTTTAAGAAAATTTTCTTCCCCAGGCCCATGGGACTGCTGACCTAAAACTTAAGAAATATGAGGAGTTAGGAGGAATTATTTATATCATTGGAAATTGGAAGAAATTGCCTATCTCATGGTGATGTTTTTAGGAAACTTAAAATGTTTTAATTATGTAAAAAATTAGGTTAAAGTTCAAAGATGAGCCTGAGAGTGGGTAATTGGGAAATTACCCCTTATTAACTTAAATGTTTACCTCAAAACCATGGGTTAACCTTTTTTGGGGTCACGTTAGGGGATAAGGGAAATTTTTCTATCCCATGCAAATAGGAACCTTGTTTATTGTTTAGACCAAGTGGAATTAAATACCAAGTGTATTTAATTCCTTTGGCCCTTTGACCCTCTAAATTGATTAAGGAATGTTTAACTATAGTGTAAATTTAATTTTTTATTAAACTAACACCTAAGAGAAACTTAACTATGTTTGGATTAATTACCCTCGTAAATTTTGTAATATGGATCCAATGTATGTTATAACAATAAAATTTCATTTACTAAATCATAATTGACTTTGAATCTTTGTTGTGTCAACTGTTGCTTGGAGCCTGGTAGTGGTCATGCTTTTAAAGAAAAAAAAATTCCTTAATTTTTCTAGCTAAACCTAGGTTGTTCTTGGGTCTCGATTGGGAGTTTTAGTGTGCGTTACATTTTCTTATTTGGGTAGTTAATAGATCCTTTTTTGTTGTACCAGGGTAGGATCCTTGCCAAAAAACTTTTACCCTTAATAAAAAAAATCCAGTCCCAAACCTATTATTCTCATGCTATATTTGGTACAAATGTGTTTACAAGCTACATATGTGTTTAGGGAAATTTAGATGATTTTTTGTCTTCTTCTACAGGTTGAATTGAATATGTCCATTTACTTTATGGATTCAGGATGTCATTTTCACTGTAACATTGTTTGATTGTCTTCATTCAATTTAGTAATGCTAATTATAATGATTAGGGTATCAAAATAAAATTAACATGCCAAGTCAGGTGAGCACAAAAGATAAAATGATGTTCTTGTATACTAGAAAAAAGAAGGAACAAAGTAGTTATGAAGAAATAATTATGAAATAAATATCTAAATACAAATAAGTGTAAGTATAGATAAATCTCAATACACATTAATGTCATAAAATCCATAAAGGATTACTAAAATGTATTCAATTAAATTTTGATTGTCTCTACAACATAACTAGTTTAATGTAATTCCATGTATTCTCAATAGTCACATTCTGAATAGCTCGTTGATCACCATTCCTCCCTTCCACTATTCAACATAACTAGTTCAAGGTGATGTACAAAAATTTGGTTCAGTATCAAAAATGGTTTTTTGTAAAATATTTGATATACATAGAAAACCCATCATCTTCTCTATATGATATCCAGATACAAGGGAAGACATGTGAAACCACTTCTCCCTATAGAAACTTGGATTTTGAGGGATCTGAGACCAATAATGCTACAAAAAAATAGAAAAAAATATTATACAACCATATTTTACATACACGTTTACCAGAGAATTTGCCCCTCCAAGATCTGATTAAATTCCTCTATCTTTTATATTTTGATGGAAGTCCATACCCTATTCTAGATCTCGTATTTTGGCATAGGCCATGAGAACACAGAAAAAATTAAACTGATCAGGTTGGAGACCCGTTTTTTGCGTATGTGAAGCAGTGTGACTATCTCGTGAGGAAACCCATGTCTTTTGTACACTATCGTAAAAAAATTCCATGATAAGCTAGCTTGTTATTTCCTTTAGGAAAATTATTTTACAATGCCAAAGACAATAAAAATAGGAATTATTCCTAGTGCAGTGCCTTGTTATCCCCAATATATTCTTGTTCTTCTGTGTACAACAACAAGAAAAGAGGCGGTAATAGTTTTTTCTCTTTCATCACCTAGACTATTCAGCCCATTTCAAATGCAACTCGAAAAAATCAATAGTTTTCCTCCTACGTATGGAAACAAAATAGCAGTAGGCAGAATATTTATTTCCTTTTAGAGACATTTCAAACCTCTTTAAGGAAAGGATTCAAAGCACAACTTGAATGAAGAGGAACAATTTAAACAGGTACACACTGATTGAGGATGTGGATGAACATAATCTATCAATGCATCAATCAACATGGATAAACAAGGTCTTGGTAATTTATCTTGGATCTCAGTGTTATATCTTATTTCCTTGAGATCTCCTATAAACAAATTTGAAATGACAAAACTATGAAGACCCTTCTGAAACAATAATGAACTCAGCAATTTTCATTTTATTCAAAGGTTATGCCGAAGGTGTATCAAGAACCCCTTCTGGCAGAGGATTTCCCATCACCATCTTACACTTTCTCGTCTACATTTGCATAAATATATACCAACGCACCTATAATATCAAATTACTGCTAAAGTTTTAATGTTGACTGGGATTCAACCTGATCCACACCTTGGATCCCAAATAAAGTGCTTGTATTATTATGCAAGGAAAGTGGAAGGTCTTAATGGATGTTGAAGGAAGTCCATGCCCTATCTGAGATCCTTCCACATGCCTTCACCCACTCTTGCCACCACCAACTCCATTAATTCCAACCACTGCCAACACACATCTCTTCCCCTTTTCAATTTTTTAATTTTTTTTAATTTTCTTAAATTGTTGGGCACTACATTTATCTCCCCTTATAAAAGCATCATCCTCGATGTGGCACAAGGTGAGGCTACAAGTTTTCTTACACTAATATATCAACAATGAAATATCTTGGCTAGCGAAATGGAATATGTTGTTAAAAAGTTACTACAAGGAAGCAAGATAATTTCTGCAATATCTTAATTTTTAATGTTTTGTTAAGATTGGTAGTTAGTTATCTTTTTATTTATTACTAAGTGTCTTACCCTTACAATATTTCTAAATATCAAGCTGTTAATATTTCATTATTTTGATATTTTAGTGTGTTTATTCTTGTGGGTGCCCAGCATAAACTGACATCACAATATGACATCAAGTCCAAACACAAAATTAATGGTTCAAGAGACATCATGATATGTAATTTCATGACTATATTACATCAAAAAAGCTCAATTGAACCATAGAAAGAACATACATGATCCACAGAACATAGTACTTATTAAACATGCCCTTGACACAAGATTACTCGTAATATAAGAAGACTACTACAACATGCAATTCCTAAGAGGTAAACATATAAATGTTTCATGCAACTTTACATGATAATTGTAGTTAGATAGTGTCAAAAAGGGGAATAAAAAATGTACCCTCAATGAGGAGCATCAACCTCAACATTACAAAACACCATCGAACTCACATCAGTACACATAAATCATAACCCCAACTCCCAAAAAGTCACAAAATGTCTCCGTATACATCGTGAAGCATCACAAAAAAACTCCATATACCTCCCAAAGCATCACAAAACTTCCCAATGCCTCTCAAAGCATCACAAAATAACTCCATATACCTCCCAAACCATTAAAAAAAACCTCTAAGTGCACTAATCACACACACACAAGTCTCTTTTCCCTCCCTCAAGTCTCTTATCTCTCCCTCAAGTATTTTATCCCTCCCTCAAGTGTCCTATCTCTCCCCCAAAGAGGTCAGTAACCCTATGGCCCTATGCACATAGAGTCCAGACACCCCTAACCCAAGTGACATTATAACTTGTGGTTCAAGAACCCTCTATTTATCTATAACTCCATGGGGCGTATCCCCATACAACAAAGTGGGTCCATAGGTTCAACCAATCCATGGTGAATCCTGTTGGTGCTCATCTTGATCTTGCACCATTTTGCCCTCTTTTTCCCTAATTTTTTTCAAAATCTGTAGGTTCTACCATTTTTCCTATTTTTTTCCGACTATGGAAGCTCGAGAATGATCAATTTGTATTTGCATGACTTTGAAAATCCAAATCCATGGTCGAAAGATATTCTTAGATTCGTGATTCACTTGGTTTTGTTTCAAAAATTTGAAAAATCAGATTTTGAAGATGAATGGTGAATTTCTGTGTTTTTGACAGTGTGGCAGGCATCTTTTTCCTATCAAAATTATTCCTTAGCATTCGACGGTCACGTGGCTTCTTTTGGTTGATCAAGGGATGACGGGAAAATGTTTTAACTTCTCTTTCTTTTCTTTTATGGCAAAAAGGCAAATTTGGTCCCGTAGCTCTGCTCAATTCTGATTGATTCTTTTGGTACATACGTGGCTTCATCTAATTGGATGGGGTGCGGCGGGTTTGTTTTTTGAACTTTTTATTTTTGGCTACTTTGGAAAAAAAGTTTGAACCCACCACGCGGCCCCACCATGCTTTGATTAAAGCAAAATTTAAGCAGCAAGGAAAAAGTCTTACTTTGACCTCGCAGAAGGACACGTGGCAAAGTTAAGAGCAGAGACGTGGGCCTTCGGAGGCAAGATTGATATTTTTCCCTTTTGGAAAAATGGAGTAAAAATTCTAAAATGGAAGCACACCCCCACCAAATCATATCGAAGCCTCATAAGGTTCTTGAAGTTGCGCCATAATGACACGTGGAGGTCTATGCCAGGTCTTCTTTCTTTACACTTTTCAGCAACTTCTTAAAAGGGCCTAGGACACATGGAGTGGCTATGCAATTCTGGGGATCAACATTTGGGTTGAAACATGGTGCTTTCTACTGGACTGGGACACATGGTGACCCCACACTCATTCAGGATCTCTACTTTTTGGGGCCATCTCAAGATGACCCATTGAGACACATGGTGTTTTGAAAAGTCAAGAGCCAGGGAGGTAGCCATCGAGGGAAACTTGATTTTTTGCCCCTTATTATTTAAAAAACTGAAATCATCAAAATGACCCATGGGCCTAATAGAGAATAGTCAAAATTTTGCTAGAGAAGTCTCTTTAAGGGCAGAGTTAAAAAGGGAAAACTTGGAAAAATTAATACCTTTTACCAAAGCTATTAGAGGTGATGCAATAAGAATTTCGAGTCCCGCATAAAACCTTTGGGACCCACATTGGGAAAAATGTGAAGCCAAAATTTTAAAAAGGTGGAGGGGCAGACACAAATTGAGATCCACTTTGCATTTTTTCCAGAAAAAGTGTGTAAAAGATAAAAAAGAACCCCCAGGTGGGCCCAAAATAACCAGATCTCCCAATGGATGATCCAAATTAATAAGAAATATTGACAGTGAATATGTGTCTGTATCAAATTATTTTTTGCCATTTTTCTCCAAAGCTCCTGGGGATGCAATTCTTTATGGTTTTTTGTCCAAACTTCATGGGGTCTCTTGCACGTAAAATGAAGAGGAACATTAACTTGGTATTACACATGGTTGGGTGGGAAAAATACATCAAAATGGTTTTTCATAAACAAGATGTGATCTAGCCATTTGTTTCAATCTGATTTTCCAGTTTTTCATTCCTTGGCATGCAAAGAACCAGATTTTACAGATTGGAGGAAGGATGGAGTTTGCAAATGAGATGAAGAATAGACTTTCTCCAAGTGAAGAATTGAATGCTAGAAACTATTTGGAGAGATTTTCCCTCTGCACAACTGACAAATATTTCACATGTCTGATGCCTTGTTGAGTCTCAACAAGCAATGGTGCTTTCAATGTCTCTGGTTTTAAAGGGGAAAACTGAAGTTATAAATGACCATATTATAAAGGGCATGAATTTTTCATGTAAATGGTTGGAGTGTTAAGAGGTGTAGGGACTGATCTTTCTAAGAGAAAAGATTGATAAAACCCGTCCTTCTTAAAAGGTTATCATCTGAAAAACTTGTTTATCTCAAATAGTTTTTGTTAAATTTGATCATGTCAAGGTGGTTGACCTCAAGTTTACATCCATTGAAAACTTTGAGAATGTTCATAGAAACTTTCCCATGGGTTGATAAATTTAATCAAACTTGAGTTAATCTGCTGTTAGTTTTGGGAAAAATTTGTGTTTGCTTCATTTCTGAATGTCTGCAAATAGTTTTCCTGTTCTAGTTGAAATATAGGAATTGAAATCTTTTGAATTCACACAATCATTTATCCTTGTGATAGTTTGGTGGCATTTGAAATTTCATTTTAAGAAATCCTTTCACCTGATAGTGAAATAAAAAAATTTAAAATCATTGTGACATCCTAGTATGACTATAAGATTGTTTGTTAGCCTTCAAGGGTATCCCAAGGTAGTGATGAAATAGAGGTTGATAGTGGGATGTTCTAGTTAAGTCTTCCAAAATGAGCCTTCATTTTGGATCCTTGAAGTTTGTGTGACATCAAAGGGCTAATCTACAGCCTCCATTGAAGCACATATTCTGGGTTAAAAAACTTTAGCCATCCCGAACATTTGGGGTGTTTCAAGATCTCCATTTTGTGAAATTTCTCAAAATCTAGTGAATCAAGTTCATTTGTACCTCACCTCCCACCAAAAATTCATTTAAAAACAACTCAATCACACCCATACTACCCCTATTTGTCCTATGTGTGTATAGTCCAAATGCATAATATTTATTACCAAAACATACAGCCTTTTAAACTTTAATCAGGTTTTCATTGTCTT
Organism: Taxus chinensis; assembly: GCA_019776745.2. Lineage (NCBI taxonomy): Eukaryota > Viridiplantae > Streptophyta > Pinopsida > Cupressales > Taxaceae > Taxus > Taxus chinensis. Next base: position 305,918,330 of record CM034146.1, read on the forward strand.
TGGTAGCCTGAATCTTGCTTTAGAAAATAGGGCTTTCCAATATCTAAGGCAAAAACTCCTGAGAGTTAGGTTTTGTTGCATTGATCAATTTTACTTTAAGGTCTTCTTCAATAATTTCTGTAATCAAGGATCATCTCCATCTGGTCCAGCAAACTTGGGTTAACAGGCTAAGAAAGGGTCCTCTCACCCTGGTTAAAAGGCACAACCATAAAGTAGTGAGGATATGGATCAAATCCTCTTGAAGGTACTACCCATTTCTCCACATCTGTATGACAAAGATCATACACTACATATTCCCCTAGATATAAAATGACACACATATGTACGTGCTCTACTTGTGTCTCTAACACATGTGTGTGTGTCTTGGGGTCCTTAAACATATAGTTGATGTTGCTCAACCTAATTCTGACACACAGAATCAATTTGGAAATACATCACGATACAATCCAATTAACTTACACCAATTTTTTCAGTGAAATACACAATTACAGTTCATATTCACACCATGGTAAACACTGATCTTAAATTCAATCTAAGAGCTAATAACATTATTTTTAAACAAATGCAAGGTGTTTAATCAGACGTAATGAAGTATTCAAGAGTCCATGACAAGTGTGTGTGTTAATAATTTCATCACACAGCACGTCAACACAGACACACACACATTGCACTAGGTGACATTGCACAACATGTAAAGGAAGGTTAATAATATCACATTACAACATCAGATTTGTAGGAAGTAGACATTTGACAGATCATATTATGTGGAGTGAAATACTTCAACACATTGATCATTATTATGAAGAAGCATCCTCACTAGTGGCAATGTTAGGCGGTCGAAATATATTAAATATATTGCTATATCTTATAATACAAGAAGCTCACACCAATATATAGGCTGAGAGGGAGGAAGTAGGAAGAAACGGTTATGGATAACTGTTATTAACAAATACATGAACAATGTATTAATGTAGCTAACATTCCCCCCCTTAATACATTGCTCTTACAAATGTACCCCCTAAACAAATCAAACTTCACCTTGCCGAGAGGCTTGGTGAGAATATCTAGCAACCTGAAAATCAGTAGGGCAGTACTGGAGCTGAATTTGGTGGTTCAAGACCTGTTCACGAATGTAGTGACATTCGACCTCAATATGCTTTGTTCGTTCATGGAAAACAGGATTCTTCACAAGCTTCAACACACCTTGATTGTCGCAGTGAATGATGGGAGGTTTCTCTTCAGGAATCCCTATATCTGCAAGAATGCGACGTAACCAAATTGCTTCACACACAGCTCCTTGTGCAGCACGGTATTCAGCCTCAGTGGATGAGAGAGCAACAACAGTTTGCTTCTTGCTAATCCACGAGATAGGTCCAGATCCGAGATGAAAAACATATCCTGAAGTGGATTTCCTGTCATCAACGGATCCTGCATAGTCCGAGTCTGTATATCCCTGTAAGAAGAACTGAGTGTTCTTCTGATACTCCAGACCAAAGTCAAATGTACCTCGGACATATCTCAACACATGCTTTGCTGCTATCCAATGACATTTCTTCGGCTCCTGCATAAATCTGGCGAGATAGCTCACAGCAAAGCAAAGATCTGGTCTGGTATAAGTCAAGTAAATGAGACTCCCCACAAGCTACCTATAGTGAGTGCCATCTACCTGTGGTGAATCCTGGAATCTAGATAGTTGCAAACCTTTTTCCATAGGTGTGGACATTGGTTTACAATCTGACATTCCATACTTTTCTAGGAGTGTCTTGGCATATTTCATCTGGGAGACGAAGATATGATTCTTCTTCTGCCATATCTCTAAGCCAAGACAATAGTGAAGTAGCCCCAAATCAGTCATGTCGAAGGATTTCTTCAGATCATTCTTTACATCATCTACAAGATTGTCAGAACTTCCTGTGATCACAAGATCATCTACGTACAAAACCAGAATGACAATCTCTGTTCCTACCTTCTTGATATACAAATTTGTATCTGAGGGGCTACGAGTGAATCCATGCTGCAATAGGTGATCATCAATTTTTATATACCATGCCCTAGGTGCTTGTTTGAGTCCATAAAGAGACTTTATCAGACGACATACCTTCTGTGGTTGATGCTCGTCTACAAACCCTTCAAGTTGGGCCATGTACACTTCTTCTTGTAGATCACCATTTAGAAAAGCACTCTTGACATCCATCTGCTGAAGTTTCCATCCATTTTGTGCTGCTAGTGCACAAACAACTCTGATGGTTTTGATCTTCGCAGTGGGTGCAAAGGTCTCATCATAGTCAATTCCTTCTTGCTGAGCATAACCCTTTGCAACAAGTCGTGCTTTGTGTTTGTCGATTGAACCATCTGCCTTATATTTTGTTTTGAAAATCCATTTGCAGCCAATGGATTTCTTACCTGGAGGCAGATCGACAAGTTCCCACGTCTGATTCTGAATTAGGGAATCATATTCAGCATCCATAGCCTGTTTCCACTGTGGTTGGTCTAATGCCTCACGAACAATGTCAGGTTCAGTGCTCTTAACAACTGAACTCATGAGTGTAAAATTTACCTCATGTCTAGCTTGACTTCGTGTTCTAACTCCCGTAGAAGTACCAGGAAGTGAGTTCAGGTGTGCATCCCTAATAGTACTCTGGACCCATTTCGGATGTTGGTGCTGCTGATGTGAAGATGTGTTTTCCAGTGTGCCAAGATCAACGAACAAGTCTCCACTTAGCTCTTCTTCTCTCTGAGAAGAATCATCTTGCTCATCATCTGGATGTGTGAGCAATCTATGTGACGAGGTCGGTACTGGATCTCCATTGTGTGGCAGGGAGTCAAAGGACGACTCATCACATACCACATCTCGACTCTCATAGATCTTCTTCGTCTCAGGATCCATGAGACGATATGCCTTTGAGGTAGTACTATACCCCAAGAAAAGACATGGCAGTGTCTTTGGATCGATCTTCTTCCTTCTCTTATCTGGAACATGCATATATGCAGTACAACCAAAAACTCTCAAATGATGAATAGAAGGTTTACGACCAGTCCATACCTCTTCTGGTGTCTTGTTCTGCAAGATCTTCGTGGGTGCCCGGTTGAGTAGATACACTGCTGTCTGGACTACTTCTGCCCAAAACTGATCCTCCAACTTGGCGGTCGAGAGCATACAACGAGCCATCTCCATGACAGTCCTGTTGTGGCGCTCGGAAATCCCATTCTGTTGGGGCGTGTAGGGTGCAGTCAAATGTTGCTGAATGCCATGCTGCTTCAGGTATGCTAAGAACTTCTTTGACACAAATTCCCCCCCTCGATCTGAGTGGAGGAGAAGAAGAGGCTTCCTAGACTGCCTGGTGGCTTGCTGGTAGAAGGTTTGGAAATTTGCAAGTGCCTCACTCTTCTTCCGAAGGAAATATACCCACATTTTCCGTGAGTAATCATCAATGATGAGCTGAAAGTACGCAAAACCTTGGAAGCTAGCTGGCAAGGGTCCGCACAGATCGGTGTGAATGACCTGAAGATGCTCTGTAGAATGATAAGAGCTCTGTTTGAATGGACCTCTATGTTGTTTTCCCGCAAGACATCCCGAGCAAACAGGTAAGGAATGGGAGAGTGGAGGAAGCCCTCTTACCATTTCCTTCGCACTGAGCTGATGCAGAGCCCCGGCAGAAAGATGACCATATCGAAAGTGCCAAAGTGTAGTGGACTCTGCCGTTGATGTAGAGAGAGCAACGCTAGATGAAGTGACCACATCCAGTGCAAATAGACGGCCCTTCAGAAATGCTTGAGCAATGACTGACTCTCCCTGGGAAATGATGCAGGACTTGACCCCTTTCTCAACAAAGAATTCAACCTGCATTCGATGGTTAAGAAGTTGACTTACAGACAAAAGATTTGAAGTCAAACCTGGAACATATAGCACCTTTGTGAGTGTACATCTTCGTGTTCCAAGAGGAATGATGACATCACCAATCCCTGCTGCAATATACTCTTGATTGTCTGCAATGGTGATCCGATCTCCAGTGGGCCGGTCACTCAGAGTATGGAACAACTTCTTGTTGCCAGTCATGTGTTTGCTGGTGCCTGAATCAATCAACCAGACATCTTCTGACGGCTGCGAAGTCTATGAGACTAGAACAATGTCAGAATGAGTCGTATCTGGTACCTCTTCATCGGAGGTGGCATCCTGCTGAGCAACAATGTGGCCCTTCTGCCTCTGATTACGAGCATGCCATCGGGATTTCTTGGAATATCCTCGGCCAGAAGTGCTCTCTTCACCAGAGTTTCCATACTTGCGACCGTTGTAATAACAGTTCACAGTCGTGTGCGTATCCGTGGAGCAAATGTGGCACCACCGATCCGCCTTGTGATTATGCTGCTTCTAGGGTGGCCGCTGTGGTGGCCGCTGTGAAGATGGCTGCTGAGGATGCTGCTTCTGATTCTGGGGGGCTGATTGCCCTTTCCGAGGCTTATGTTTTTGCCTCGTGATGAGAGCCTTGTCTTCAAAGGCTTCTTGTACATTTTGCATGGCTTCTTCCTGCTGGAGATAATTCACCAGGGTTGCAAAACTCACCTCCTGTTGAGTGATTGTCAACGTGGTGATCAGTGTCTGAAACCGTGAAGGAAGAGCTCGCAGGGTGAGCGGGACTAGCAACTTGTCGTCCACTGGTTCACCGAGAGCAGAGAGTTCTGCACGTAACTCAGCTACACGCCGCAAGAAGGCTTCTACTGATTCGCCATCATGCATACTCATCGTATGAAGCTTTGTCTGAAGTTGTAACTTTGTCGTCAGATTCTTAGCTTCATAGATGGTACACAATGCGCTCCATGCCTGAGAAGAAGCAGTTGCTTCCCGAATGTATGGCTGCACCTCATCAGAAAGACTCAGGGTGATGAGCATTAGCACTTTCACATCAGCCTTTTCATATTTTTCCAACAGATCATCGTCTATGGGAGGGGCGTCTTTGCCAGAAACGATCCCCCAAAGATCTTCAAATTGAAGAATCGTCCACATTTTGGTTTTCCATGCGGCAAAATTTGGCCCTTTCAAGAGTTGGGCATCGGATAGCAATATTTTTGGAGCAGACATTTTCAAAAACTCAAAAATGTATTTTATTTATTTATTTATTTTTCAAAAATGGCTACAATGCTTACTGAAGGAATCTGTCCCGAAGATGGGCTCTATAGGCTCGTGCAGTGAGACACCAACGCTCCTGTGGGTGTTCTATTTCACGTTCGTCATCTGCATCATAACCACGTTCAAGTTCTACACGAATCCACCGTGCTTGACATCGAACGTCGAACCAAAAATATTCCAACAGTCCTCGGCGCACAATCTCGTCAAAGAGAATGTTCCCAGTGTTGTGTAGCTCGTTGATCAAGGCAAAGAATAGCCCAGTGGTGTCTTCGTTGTCACTCAATGCCCAAATATTTGGTGCATTACTCGCGGTGCTTTGTGCATCGGAAATATGAGACATACGCGCACGCATCAGTTTTGTAATTTCCCGGCTTTGCTTACACATACAGGGGTTTGGATGGGATTTCACGTGGTTCTACAGGTAGTATGGCAGTCACAAGCACGACTCTTGCTCAGTAATGTCTCCTTTCGTGGTCGCTGTCCACACACAGCAAATTCTTCTTCCACACAGGTCGCTGCCTTAAAATGCCAACATCTACACTGCTCAGCACAGCAAATTCTCCACGCTCAGCACAGAAAATTCACAAGGTTCCACTCTGAATCTCCACGCACAGGTTCACCACCACGCTAGCAAGTGCACGAGTCTCCCTTGGTCGTTCCAACGCACAGCAAACAAAGTATTTTTCTCCCAACATTTCTCTAAAGCAGGTAGAGGACAACAAACAAATATTTTACTCTAGCAAAGAACAAAAAACACGTTTCGCACCAGCAAAGAATAGCAAACGGAGCACAGCAGGCTGAGTCTCCTCTCCACGCACTGACCTCCTTCAGCGCCATGCACAAGCACACAATATGCTAAAAAAAAATAGTTTTCTTTTCACGCAGAAATAGAACGAAAGAATTCAGGATGAATATTGCTCTCCTCCACGCATAACCAGCTTTGAAACCAATGTTAGGTGCTCCAAATAGATTGTATATATTGCTACATTCAATGATACAGAGCTCACACCATTATATAGGCTGAGAGGGAGGAAGCCGTGGAAGAAATGGTTATGTAACAGTTCATTAACAAATAACGAACAGATGTATTAATTAACTAACAGCGACTCCATGTTGATTTGATTTTTATAAGAACTAGTGTCTTAACCTCTGTCAAGTGAGATTTGTTACTAATATTTACAAAGCTAGAAGGAAGAAGATATTTATCTGCTAGGGATCCTGCTAGGACATTATATCTAAAGCTAGGAAAAACAAAGTCAGAAGGAAGAAGAGCCTGGAGATTTGATGGAGATCAAAAGTCAAGAAAAGGAATCTAAATTGATGAAAGTGATCGACCTATCATTGAAAACTACCATTCAAGTTCTTCTAAATTAGGTAGCCTCTTTGTGGAACTAAATTCTACAACTAGAGAGTGGCCTTCATTTGATTTTAAAAATTTTACTTCTCATTCTGCCCCTGTCTTTTCAAAAGTTGAAAGGGTTTTCCAAGAAATAAGGCCTTTAGGGGATATCCATTTTAAAAGTTATACTCCTGTGTTTCAAAGACCCTATGCCCCTTATAAATTTCTCTCCCCTCTAGGGTCACCTCCTCAGAACAACATGGCCCAACCCCCACCCATACCTCCATTTGTTGTCAACACCTTTCATCTTATAAATTTTACAGGTATGGCTGGTTATCCAAATGCAATTCCCCAGGATGTAAGAAATAGATTAAAAAAATTCCAAGGAAAGAACGGTATAATGAGTGATCAACATTTAAAGATTTTTATCAATATGATGGAAGAATTTGAGATTGAACATGAATATGTATATATCAAATTGTTTATCCATACTTTAGAAGAGGATGCAAGGGATTGGTATAAAGCTTTGCCAGATAATTCCATTTATTCTTGGACAGAGATGAACAATGCATTTAGATTGTAGTATGGTGATAGAACTAACCCTAGGTTTCTTCTATCAGAATTTGAAAACATCAAGAAGAATCCTAATGAGTCAGTACATGATTTCAACACAAGGTTTAACAAGACCTTGAGGAGATTTCCTATTAGTTTAAGCCCATGTGATGAATCATGTTTAATCAAATATTCAGACGCATTTGATAAAAAGGATGATTACTACTTGAGGGACAAAAACCCTACTAACTTGAGGTATGCCTCCTTCATGGATCTGTAAATTGAAAATAAAATCAAGGCAATTGGAAAGCCTCCAAAAAGGGAGGGTGTAAAACTAATTAACCTGGAAAAGTCTCAAACAAGTAAGGTTGCTGATTTGGAGGAAGTTGTGAAAACTTTGGTAGGGGCTTTCAAAGAAATATCATACAAATTAGCCTGGGTAGAAAAAGGGATTCAGAAAAGTTCACAAGGTCAGCATAAGCAACAAGGCCAAGACAGGTTTACAAATCATCATAGAAATTATCATAGATCTGATGACAGAGGAAATGGACCTATTGGATTTGGAAATAAACAGGCCCATGCCAGCGAAAAATAGAATGGTACCTGACCCTTTGGCTGCCAGAGTTATTTTTGTGGAGGAGACATATGCCATTGATTGGTGTGACAGTTGTTTCATGCCCCATGCTCCATGTGAGGAAGATAAGCAAGAAGAAGAAGAAGATGATGATGCATGCATGGTGGAATGTTTTGTAAGTTCACAACAAGGGGAAAGTTCGAATGAGCTAATAAGTTCTAAAACTACTGTTGATTTTTGGGATTGCATTCACCAAGTACCTATTATTCCTCCCGCTCATACTTTAGAAGTTGATACTATGCAAGATTTTGAATTTCCCAATAATGAATTTGAATATTTAATAGGTTTAATGATAAATACGTATGATGGAGGAATCCCATCTGAGGAGGACATGCCATTATTGATGAACACTATTGTTTCTCTAGAGAAGGAGTATAACACAAGAAGTAGGGTTTCCAGAGGGACAGGGACTTAGGCCAAGCCAAAAACTCCATTGCTTTCAAATATTCCTAAAGAGGCTCCTAAGAAAGATGCATCTGCCAAGGGCCTTACTGTCCCAAACAAAACTCATACCCTTCCTCATGCCCAAGCTGTCAAAAATCCTGTGCCATCTAATCAATATATCAACCTTCCTTCCAATGTTGCCTTTCCAAAGTCTGCCCCTTATGATATTTCCCAAGTCTTGAGTCAGATCAAGATCTCAGTTCCAATTGTTAAGTTTCTTAGGATTCCTGAGCACAAAAAAGGGATTTTGAGTATTTGGGGCTGAAAGAGGAGATGCCTACCCTAGGTAGAAATATAAACATTGTGGAGACTCCACTAATCATTGAAGAGTTAGATAAACCACAAATGTTGGAGGAACTAGGTGAACCACCTATGTTTTATTTGGGGACATCCTTGGTGGAGTCTCAGCTAAATGTCGATCCTTAGTTCACCATTCTGATCATTAAAGACAAATTACAACACAACTATATGTTTGAATTAGGGGAATCATGCAATGTTATGCATATAGAAGTCATGAATGAGCTGGATATCAAAGTAACAACAACATATGGGAAGTGTACTGCTATGGAATCTAGAGAAGTGCTAGTGGTGGGATGTGTGAAAGGTCTGGTGGTGCAACTTGCAGCTTACCCAGGTAAAAACCTGGTGCTTGATGTTATTGTTTTTGATTTCCTAGCCAAGTGGGATATGTTGTTATCTAGAAAATGGGTTGTAAGTGTTGGTGGGATTGTTCAAATGAACATGTCATATGCTACCATCCCAATTGAGGGAAGCCTTGTCAGGTTGTATGGAGAAAGGAAGATGTTGCACCTTATTGAAGATCCCAACAACACATCTTATGAAATATTGTACACAAGTGTTGATTCTGATAAATTTGTAGGATTTGCTGATGGAAAAGAGCATAAAATTGAAGAATGCAAATGTCTTGAACTTGAAGGATCTCCTTGGACTTTATTGTTTGATGGTGATGGTGTTGTTATGATCTCTCCAGGTCAGGAAGAGTTTGTCTTTTCCTTCAAACTCAACTTTGAGTGCACTATTAACATTGTTGAGTATGATTCATTGTTGTTAGGTCTGAGGATTTATTAGAAATATCATGTTAAAGACATCATTATCAAAGGAGATTCAAAATTAATTGTAAAGCAATTTAGAAAACTTCATGCCACAAAAAATCAGTGAATGAAACAATACAAGCATGCGGCTTGGGATCTCGTTGACATGTTTAATTCATTCAATAATGTGAATCATAATAGGAGGTTCAATGATTTGGTAGAAAAACTTGCAATATTTCGATCTCGGTTTGATAGTTGTACAGTATCCCCATATTGTGAATATGATGTTGAGGTGTTAACTAGGGCATCTTTACATGACAACATTAAACATTAGCAAGTTTTTGATGATGATGCTCAAGTCAGAAGATTTTTACAAAACAAAGGGGAGTTTGCTGATAAAAATATTGATTGGGAGCCAATGGTGTGTGTAGAAAAGGGCAAAGAAACCTTGTTTGGAAGAGGCATCATCCAACTAAATACTAATACCATTCCTAGAGGGCAGGTTGCTTTTGAATCTAACTTTGATAATGATCATCAGATTATTAAAAGATGCATAGCATCCTCAAGGGATATTGAGGAGCATGACCTTGGCACAAAGGAGAAACCAAGGATGATCTAGTTAGGAACTAATGTCCAATATTTTGAGTTTTAAGGCTTGGACTTATTCTAAATTAAAGGCATATAGAGAGGATCTGTTTCAACATGAGATTCTCTTGGAATCTAATGCAAAACCATTCAAGAAGAAACAACGACCAATCAATCCACTCATATCTCTTAAAATGCAAGAGGAACTAAAGAAGCTGAGGGATGGAGGGATTATTCTACCTACAAGGTATTCTTCTTGGGTTACAAACCTAGTACCAGTCAGAAATAAGAATGGTGACATCAGGCTATGTGTGGACTTCATAAATCTAAATAAAGCATCAATGAAAGATAATTATCCTTTACCAAACATGGAAAACATGTTGCAGCTAGTGACCAGTTCTGAGCTACTATCTACCCTCGATGGCTTCTCTGGTTATAACCAAGTTGTTGTAAAGGAATAAAAAATAATTAATACAACCTTTACCACCCCTTGGGGAACATACATATATGTCAGGATGCCCTTTGGGCTGATGAATGTTAGAGAAAATTTTTAGAGAGCAATGAATGTTGCTATTGCTGGTTACATCAATGATTTTATTGTTGTCTACCAAGATGATGTAATTGTGTTCTCTAGAAAGAGAGGTGATCATTTGTAGCACTTGGAGAAAACACTGATAACATGTAGGGAATGTGGCATTTCACTCAATCCAAATAAGTTCCATTTTAGAGTACAAAAGGCAAAATTGCTTGGTCACATTATGTCACAAGAAGGGGTAATGATTGATCTGGAAAGGGTAGAGGCCATCGGAAAGGTCCCAATTCCAAGAACCAAGAAGGGGATTTAGTCCCTCTTTGGGTAGATAAAATTTATAAGGAGATTCATATCAAACTTTGCTGAGTTGACCATTCCAATCACTAGCATGCTAAAGAAGGACCAGGCCGTCAAATTGGAGGAGGATGCCATTCAATATTTCAATGGGATTAAGGAGGAATTAAATCATGCCCTTGTTTTGTTAGCTCCAGATTATAAGAATCCTTTCCAATTTTTTTCTTTTGCTTCAAAGAACACTATTGCTTTTGTCTTTTTGCAGAACGAGGATGAAGGGGCTGAGAGGCCAATTGCCTTTTTTATTAAGGAATTACAGGGGGCCAAGTGGAAATACACTATTATGGAGAAACAAGAATTTTCCTTGGTAAAAGAAACAACGTTTTTCAGGCCTTACATTTTGAGCTCTAAAATTGTTTCTTATGTTTCCCAAACTATGGTGAAAGACATCTTATCAGAGATGGAAGTCTCAAGAAAAAGATGTAGATGAGTGAACAAGTTGCAAGAATATGACATGGATATCCATACCATGAAGTTGGTGAGAGGTTTGGGATTGGATAAGATTATGGACGAGAGCAACTTGCAAACTATTAGGTAAATGAGGTAGAAGAAGGAAGGGTAGATGTTTTTGAAAAATTGATGAGTTCTAAATGGTACAAATATGTAGTTTTTTATCTTAGACATATATATTGCCTTGGGAATTTGAGTAAGAACCAGAAAAGAGCCCTTAAGTTGGCTTCCCAGAAATATGTCATTACTGATTATGGGTTAGCCTAGAAGAACCCTGAGGGAGTTCTCTTAAGGTGCATTACTGAAGATGAAGTCCCCCAAAATAATTGTTGATCTTCATGAAGGAGTTTGTGGGGGGAATTTTGTTGGAAGAGTCACAACACACAAGATCTTGAGGGCTGGTTATTGGTGGCAAAATATCTTCAAGGATACAACTCTTTTTATTAGAAGATGTGGGAGTTGCCAACGCTTCTCTAGAAGACTGAAAGCTTCAGGCTCCCTACCTTTGCAGTTTGTATCAATTGAAGCCGCATTCAAGCAATGAGGAATTTTTTTCATTGGTGAGATTTCAGACCCTTCAAGTTCTATCCATAAGTGTATTCTTGTAGCCATTGATTACTTCACCAAGAGGGTGGAGGCAATTCCCACCAAAAGAGCAACACACGAAATTGTCATGGGTTTTATGTTGAACCATATCATCTATAGGTTTGGGGTGCCAGTTAAAATTGTTGTTGACAATGCCATGAGCTTCAAAGCTAAACCTTTAGTGGTAATGTGAAAATAATACGGGATCAGTTTGACATATGCCTCTAATTACAATCCCCAAGGAAATGGATAAGCTAAGTCTAGTAATATAAAATTGTTGAAGATTATTAGAAGAACCTTGGAGCTGAACAAAAGAAAATGGGGTGAAAAACTAAAATTTGTTGTTTGGGCTGACATAATTATTGTTAAAAGAGCCACTAGAAAAAGTTCATTTGAATTGGTGTATGGCACTCAAGCTTTGCTTCCCCTACATATGCAACTATCCTCATATTACTTCATTCAACAACTAAAAGATCAAGAAGTTAGTCCATATGAGGCTCGCATTAACTAGATTGTTGAATTTGATGAAGAAAGGAGAGCATCTTACCAAAGGCATGTGAAGTCCAGAGAAAAATTGAAGAAGTTATTTGACAAGAAGGTCACTCCCAGAGCTTTCAACATTGGAGATGTTGTGCTGTTGTGCAATAATAGACATGAATACAAGGGAAAGCATGGTAAATTTGATGCACTATGGATGGGCCCTTACTCCATTGACATTTGGATTGGTGAGCATACCTTTTTCTTGAAAGATTTGGATGGTGAATTACTTGAACTACCTATTAATGGAAGGAACTTAAAGCATTTCTTGGATTGATTCCCCAAAATCAAGGTAAAAATCACTTGTATAGTGTACATCTTGTTGTTTACTTTCTGTCTTTTGTGTTTTTGCTCATTCTAGTCGTCGGTGACTTGGTTCTACTGGTTTCTCGGTTATGTATTTGGAGGATGGTTGTGGTTATTCCGTTATACTAGCTTTTTCTTTGACTCCGTTGCCTAATGGTCTATTCTTGGAACTTGGTTTTCTAGTTTCTCTTGTGGAAATAGAAGGGAGTTCCCATCCTTGAGTCGGAGCCGATGTTGGTACTCATCTTGATCTCACACCATTTTCTCCTATTTTTGCCCTAATTTTTAAAAAATCTACGGGCTCTACCACTTTTCCTATTTTGCCCTAACCATGGAAGCTCGAGAATAATCAATTTATATTTATATGACTTTGAAAATACAAATCCATGGTCAAAAGATGCTTGGAACCATGATTTTGAGAATGAATGATGAATTTATGTGTTTTTGATGGTTTGATGGGTGTCTTTTTCTTGTCAAAATTTTTCCTCAGCATTCGGTAGTCATGTGGATTATTTTGGGTTATCAGGAGATGGTTGGAAAATGTTTTAACTTATCGCTGTGTGTGTTTTTGGAAAAAAGGAAAATTTGGTTCCGTAGCTCCGCTCAATTTTGATTTGTTCTTTCTGTACTTATGTGGCTTCTTCTAATTGGATGTGGCATGGTGGGTTTGTTTTTTGAACTTGTTCTTTTTGGATAATTTGGTAAAAAAGTTTGAACCCGCCCCGAGGCCCTGCCATGCTTTGATTAAAGAAAAATTTAAGTGGCAGGGAAAAAGTCTTACTTTGACCCCATAGAAGGACACGTGGAAAATTTAAAAGCAGAGATGCGGGCCTTTAGAGGCAAGATGGATATATTTCCCTTTTGGAAAAATGGAGTAAAAATTATAAAATTGAAGTGCACCCCCACCAAATCATATTGAATCCTTATAAGGTTATTGAAGTTGTGCCATAACGACACGTGGAGGTCTCCGTCGGGTCTTCTTTCCTTATACTTTTCAACAACTTCTTAAAAGGGCCTGGGACACGTGGAGTGGCTACATAAGTTTGGGGATCAACCTTTGGGTTGACACATGGTGCTTTCTGCTGGACTCTCAAGCTTTTTTGAAGGCTTTTCCAGACTGGGACACATGGTGGCCCCGCGCTCTTTCAGGATCTCTTCTTTTTGGAGCCATCTCAAGATGTGCCATTGAGATGTGTGGCGGTTTGAAAAGTCAAGAGGTGGGGAGGCAGGCCGTCAAGGGAAACTTGGATTTTTACACCTTGTTATTCAAAATACTGAAATCATCAAAATGACCCATGGGCCTAACAAAGAATTCTCAAAATTTTACTCCAGTCAAGGGCGGAGTTGCAAGGAAAACTTGGAAAAATTTCCCTTTTCCAAAACAGGGGTGAAATACAAGAATTTTTCTGTGGTTCCTTTGTGACCCACATTAGGACATGTGTCAAGCCCATTTTTCAAAGGCAGAGGGGTAGAGAAAATCAAGAAATTTTTTATTTTTTCCAAAAGGTGTAAAAGGTAAAAAGGAACCCCTAGGCCCATCTAAGCTCTGATATCCCACATGGAAGTTCCAAATTCAAAAGAAATATTGATGACAGTTGTGTGTGTCTGTATCTAATTTTCCACCATTTCTTCTCAAAAGCTCTTGGGGATGTAAATTTTTATGGTTTTTTATCATTTCTTGAGTCTCTTGAACGTAAAATGAAGAGGAACATTAATTTAGTATCCTGGTTAGGTGGGAAAAATATTAAGACATCTTTTGCAATCAATACGTGATCTTATCATTGGATTCAATATAATTTTCAGTTTTTCTTTCCTTGGCATGCAAAGAACCAGATTTGACAGGTTAGAGGAGGAAGTAGTTGGTGCACGAGATGAAAAATGAACTACCAGATGAAGAATTGAATGCTGTAAATATTTGGAGATATTTTCCCTTTGCACTCCTGACAAATTTTTTGTAAATCTGATTCTGGGAGTCCCAACATGCAACAGTGATTTGAATGTCTTTAGTTTTAGGGGGAAAAATTTGTTGTAAGTGAATTATTATAAATTACATGAATTTTTCGTGAAAATGGTTGGAGTGTTAGAGGTCAAGAATGATCTCTCTAAGAGAAAATCTTGATAGAACCTGTCCTTCTGAGAAATCATCTAAAGAAACCTGTTTATATCCTTTATGTTAAATTTGATTGTGTTAAGCTGGTTTTGAGTGTACAGCCATTGACAAGCTCTAAGATTGTTCTAGAAAGTTTCCCTTGCAGATAAATTTAATAAAACTTGAGTTAATCTGCATTATTTTTGGGAAAAATTTGTGTTTGCTTCATTTCTGAATGTCTACAAGTAGTGTTCTTGTTACCGTTGCAATATTACATTGAAATCTTTGTTAATCACACAAGATCTTATCCTTGTGATAGTTTGGTGGCATTTACAATTTCATTTATCAAAAGAGATTTCATCTAATAGTGAAATAAAAAAATTTAAAATCACTGTGACTCCTAACATGACTATAAGATTGTTTGTTAGCCTTCAAGGGTATCTTAGGCGTGATGAAACAGAGGTTGATAATGTTTAGGCGTGGTCTTCCAATTTGATCCTTCATTTTGGATCCTTGAATTTTGTGTGAAAAGTGCTGATCTGGGCCTCCATTGAAGCACATATTCTGGTTAAAGGAACATCCTAGCTATCCCGAAGTATTCTATTGTTTCAAGCTCTCCATTTTTGTAAAATTTCTTAAGAATCTAGTGAATCAAGTTCATTTCTACCTCACCTCCCACCAAAAATTCATTTAAAAACAACCAATCATACCCATACTACCCCTGTTTGTCATGTGTGTATACAAATGCATAAGTTTTACTACCAAAACATGCAGAAAAAATCAAGTTTTCGTTATCTTTGGTGGTTTGAACCTTTCTTAGAAAATATTTCCATTATCTAGAGTGACAACTCGTGAGAGTTAGGTTTTTTTGCATTGATCATATTTTATTCAAGGTGATCTTAATAATTTCACAAGGAAGGATATCTCCATCTCCTCCACAAATAGCAGGCTACAAAAAGGGTCCTCTCACCCTAGTTGAAAGGCACAACCATTAATTAGTGAGGATAGGTCAAATCAACTTGAGGGTGCTACCCATTTCTCCACATCTTAGTGAGAAAGAGCAAGCTTCATTTCATCCCCAACTACAAAATGACACACTACATGATCTTGCTTGTCTCTAAGCTTCTTGCCAAACATGTGATGTTGCTCAGGTTCTTAGGGAGAATCAATTTGGGTACCAACAAATCCCATGAGTATATTCCAATACACTACGGTATTATAACCAAAATAACAATCCATTTCAAATGCCAAGTGGAAAAAATCCCAAGCCTTTGGCTAGGATTTATATAAAAAAATTTAAACTTAATACAAAATTTCAAAAATAAGAAAAAAAAGTCCAAAATGCCATAGTTGGTGCAAAAATTTGCATGTTAGTGCAACTATCAAATAAAATTCCCAAAATATAAGAACACATCAATCAAGAAAACTGTTGGTTATGAAAAGAAAAGAGATAATGATAAATTTATGAATAAAATACATATAGAGAAATAACACATTACAATCACTATGTGGCCTCATATAACCACCAAAGGGGTACTCATCAAGTTGCTAGCACTCAGACATCGAGCCAAACCTCACAAAATAACATGTCAAATACTATAACTATCATAATATCTTCTTGAATCATCCCTACAATACTCCCACAAGGCTCAACATAGTCAAAATAAACTAGGATTATTCCATGGACAATGCAATAGGAGAGATCAGGGGATGCTAGTTTTTATAAGTTGAGCCTAATCTAGTGTGCATACACTATATACTGAGTAAACTTGTAGTATAATAAACAGATAGAAGTCATTTTTAGTCTATATAAGACTCCATTTCCTCACTCATACTCGGCTCAAGATTATGAAAAACTTATCCATGTCTCCTCTCTCAACACATACACTTTTAACTATTTCTCCCCTTAGGGTCATCTAGTGTAATGTTCACTAGATAACACATAACTACATCACTAACACAATGGTGATTCAAGCACATTAGCCATAACATCTTACTCATGGTATATATGTACAGGGTACAACACAATCATTATTTTCATGGGTTACGATATGTCAAGTTTTCACATAATGC
The DNA here is from genome assembly GCA_019776745.2 of Taxus chinensis. Classification (NCBI taxonomy): domain Eukaryota; kingdom Viridiplantae; phylum Streptophyta; class Pinopsida; order Cupressales; family Taxaceae; genus Taxus; species Taxus chinensis. The sequence goes on from CM034146.1 coordinate 305,934,987, forward strand.
ACTCAAAGTGCAAGTACTATACAATAGGGGTCATACATTCACCATATGCCCCTAAAGAATGACATCAACCATCACATATTACACATATTATACATATAATGGACAAAATGACTAACATTACAACATATAGTCAGTTGCAACACAACATGGTGATGCACACGATTCATTACAATATGGTGATGACATCATGATACCATATGATTCACTGTACACCAATTTAGTCATGTAGCACATCAACACAACTTCATATCACATAATAATAAAAAATCCAACACCCTAAAATCCACAATAGCATTCTTTCCACACACAATTTGGTACATCACACGTGAAATCCTCATTGAATCCACAAAAAGCAGAGTGAATACTCTCATCACAAGCACATCAAGATGATAACAAATACACACTAAGTAACATGCACAACATGTGCATTCATAATATCACAATTACAATGTTTCTCACATCAAAACATCTATCACAGTACTCTTCCCATCTCCACCACAACCATGCAAAAAATATCACAACTCAAATCCATCCTAGAGGTTTGAGAGCATGATCCTCGCTCTGATACCAAATGTAACACCCAAATTTTACACAGACAATAACAAAAATAAAAATAAAAGAATTATTTTATTTTATTTACATTTCTTGATACATGACAACATGAGGGATTCCTTAGGACAATACAAAACACATGAGACATTGAAACAAACATCATTTCATACAGATACCATGAAAACACGTGATTTATATCAAGGAAACTTCTTTTTTTTCAAATAAAAATGCACTACATAAAATTTCGACTAAAATATAATCTTGTAGATAGGGTCTTCCCACGGCATGGCATTTTTAGAATTAAACATTTATTACAATGACATTTCAAACTTTAAATTAAGTTCTAGAGGGGCTCATAATACATGAAACATACATTCATTTTCCTTTTTTTGCAAGATTTCCTTATACTATCTAACATTTAACTTATGGCGTATCGCATTAAATAAGGATCATCTACACCATTTGAATTACTTATTTAATTCGTTTGTTTAGTAATAGGATATTTATTTACACATAAGGCTATTACGAATCATCCCTAGGATTCAATCCTAAGGGAATGCACTTTGATCTTATATCATACCTCCATTACACAATAGAACAAGTGTGAATCTAAAGGAGGGAATGTTCGCATCTTTGTCTCAAGGATTTAGGGTCAATTTTCTTTCACTTGTTTATAAATTGATAATTGAGTTACTACACAATGAGTATTATAGTAAATATGGTATTTATCCATAGCAAGAGGGTTTAATCATATTACAAGGGAGATCATGATTCAATTTCCTGTGGAATAATATCCCATGACTACACTTCCCAAGCCCAAGTGTCAATTAGAAGTTTACTATAGTTATGCTCTAACAATTAATTAGAAAAATGATACTTTCTTTTTTCTTGTTTCTAGATTAGGTTTCTTGAGTATAATTTTATGTCTGACTCAAGAGGTTTCATTTCTCCCTAACTAGGTTCATATACCTTTTGTAATGAACTGTGTAGACTATTTTTTCATAGGGGAATTTATATCCTCATGAGACTACTAGTCCCTATCCTAGGGGATTTTTCTCTAAGAACGTGATCACCAAGTTTAACATAAGACATCCATTGCCTAATAGGAATAGTGGGAGAGAAAGATGGAGTAGTTCATCAATATAAGGGGTTAAGGTTCACATTATATTTTGTAAAAGGTGGGTGTCTCTTCTCACCACAAGATGGTTTAAACATAATAGGAGAATGACCTAAATTTCAGCTTTCTCCCAAGACATCATGTAATTGTTTTGTTTTCACAAACTAATCATACACTAAAATGTTGTTAAGTTTTGTAATTACCTATTTTTATTGCACCATAAAAACAAAAATGATAATTGAGATTGGGTATCGAGTTTATTTAGGATCCCAACTCTTAAATGTAGATTCCAAGGCTAGTTGGTAATATTTGCCACTCAACATGTATCTCGGTCCAAGAGGATTTTACACTATGACTGATTTTGGTTCCTAAAGAGTACTACCGTAAGAGGACATATTCTCCTTAGTGCACGCACGATTACCGATCCTAGAAGGAAAGAACCTACTCTAGTTAATATTTTTCCATGCCATTCCTAACTTTGGGGTTCATAATGATGTCACTAAGAATATTGGCTATGATGATCAACTCAAAATTGGGCTCTATTCTACTTAAGATAGAAGGTCCCATAGAGTATATAGGTTTAAGTTCATTCTAAGGTCTGATTTTTCTATGTTAAAATGAATCACATATAAACAATAGTTATGCATGAATTTTATACTAGGGTTGACTATTTCATTTGGATTTTTTATTACATTTTCTAAGTAAGGAACACAACACAACAATTAATTAATAATCAATTTCACATTGGAATTACACTATAAGATACTAAATTAAATTTCAGTTAACATATATAATCAACCCATTTTTTTCTTGTTTCCATTCATATATCTAAATCAAATTGACACCTATGGTTAAATGCACATTTCCTAAAGCACCCCTAAAGCTAGCATCTCATATTATGAAAAGTTAGTTCAACATCTTTGAAATATAAATTACAATAGTACACAATGAATTAAAACCATGTCATTTCACCATCTTACTTGCATCCTACAAAACCACGTGAGCATGAAATCATCGATAAATCATTGGCATGTCAACCACCTAAATCTAACATAATTAATGTTTTTATTTTTCTATTTACATAATAATACAAATTTGTAATAAAAAAGAGATATTTAGAGACATATATTCATTTCATTTCGTTTCACTTTGTTTTTGAACTAAGGAGAGAGAAAGAGATAGGGAAGAGAGAGAAACACTATTTTTTGAAAAGTCCAATTTCACACAACAAGTCACAAGATAGAGTTTTAAACAATTATTTACAAGTGTTAATAATTTTCCAAAATGGTTTACTAATTTTACCGCGTTCCTACATTTTTCGTTTTACATTTTCCTACTAGTTGCAAAAATGCACAATTTAGTCTCGGGGGCTAAGAAACCACGTTCAAAAGATTCCTTTTGTTAGGTGATGCACAACATGTATATTCTTACGTTTCCTCCTATATACCAAGAATTCACAGGAGATGGCAGAATTAGAAATGGGTGAATGGTTTTCCATTGGCGGCTAGATTTTCGGAGCCACCGATCGTAATCAGCCTAATTTAACTTAATCAACAACAACTAGAGGCCTACAAAACCCCCTTTCAAAACTAGCTACGAATGTATTTTTCCCCAAAATAAAGGCTTGAGGCAGTTTTATTATGAAAATACTAGAGGGTTGTGAAGGCAGGAAAGTATTTTCTTGCTCAAGGTCCAAATGGCGAGACGAAACAAAACCTAACTTTTAAGTTTTAGCAGCTCCCTAAAGTGCAAAATGAAGTAACAAGGCTCTTAGAGGAGAAGGGAAGAGAGTGCAAATGGTCAAATGAGATCAAGCTAATGGTCGACATGACTTTGTACATAACAATGAAAAAATACAACATTTGACATCTCTTTTACAAGGCTCAGAGTGTTGTTTTGCAAGTCTCTAGAAATTTCATTTTTATAGCTTTACAATGTAGACATAAATGGTTGATTTAGTTAAATCATCTATCTCTCATAAAAAACAATGGACACGAGCACCACATTTTGACACCTAGCTTTAAAAATGCATGAGCTTGTGGTCATGACATGATTAAGGGTTAAATTGTAAGTCTGTAGCAAAATCACGAGGTGTTGTTTTATTGATTGTAATAGTCATCTGGCTAAAATATCCAATTGTTTGAGTATCTAATAGTTTAATATTTATATTTTATTGCAAATGAATAACCAAATTATATGAAAATTATAAGAGATAAATATAAGGAGACCATTCCTAAAATAAATGAAATGATGCACTGTAGCTCAATTTCTTGTGGGTTTGATAAAGAAAAAGAGGACACACTCACCAAATGCCGACTCGAATCATCCAACCAAAATTTTCCATGCACTTTTCTATATGTCAATTCACATCTCTGGGGCACTGAATCACTCAAGCATGAATTCCAAAATGTTTTGTCATTAAGATCGTATAATTGGCGAGTCTAAGTATTGAAAAATTTCCACATCATCAAATCATTTCTATGGATAATTCAATATTCCACATGCAAACTCAAGCATTATTTCAAAGTGTATCCACCCATAATTCCACATGTTTTATCCCAACTTGCCACATCAAAAACCTTATATCTCAAGTTCATAATATGAAAAGCCAACAATGCCCACAAAATAATACACACACCAAGACCAAATTAAATGCTAAATTTCCCTCTCATCATGTACCACACCAGCCTCCTTATCACTACCCCATTGATATTCCTACAATTTCTATTGGATGGATATTACAACATGCTATGAGGTCAATATTTCATGACCAAGTCATCCCTGAAGAGAAGCCAAGGGGCTATGTTAAGTGGTCTGTTATTTTTCGACACCCATATGTGTAAATCTTGCAGTTATGGAATTCCAGAAAAAAGCAACCAAGAGCAACCCTGCCTTGTTACTAATCTTGTGTCATGTTTTGCCTAAGTGGTTCAATGTAATTCCTTGTATTCTCAATATTCACATTCTGAATAGCTCCTTGATCACCATTCCTCCCTTCCACAATTCAAATATGTATTGGCCTAGAGAAACTGATGTTAAGAGAATATCTCTAAAGAGTGATGTAAAGAAAAAACACAGGCCAGGTGATGCACAGAAATTTGGTTCACTTTCAAAAAATAGTTTTTGTAAAATCTTTGATATAAATAGAAAACCCTTCATCTCATCTATATGATATCCTGGTACAAGGGAAGACTTGTGAAACCACTTCTCCCCATAAACACTTGGATGTTGAGGGATCTGATACCAATACTTCTTCAAAAAAATAGAAAAAAATCATATCCAACCATATTTTACATACAAGTTTACCAGAGCATTTGCAACTACAACATCTGACAAAATTCATCTATATTTTATGCTTCGATAGAAGTGCATACCCTATTCCAAAGCTTGTATTTTAGCACAGGTTGGGAGAACGTAGGAAAAAGTAAACTAGTCAGGTTGGAGACCTGTGTGTTGCATAGGTGAAACAATGTGACCATCTCATGAGGAAACCCATGTCTTCTATACACTGTCGTAAACAAATTCCATGAGAAGTTTCCTCATTCTTTACTTTGGTAAAAAAAATTACAGTGCCAAAAATAATACAGCTAGGCATTATCCCCAATGCAGTGACTCATTATCCCCAATCTGTTCTTCTTCCATATATAATAACAAGAAAAGGGGTGGGAGTAGTTTTTTTTCTTTCCTCACCTAGACTATTGAGCCCATTTTAGATGTAGCTCATAAAAATTAATATTTTTCCTCCTTCTGCATATGGAAACAAAATAACTTTAGACAGAAGATTTATTTCCTTACAAAGACATTTCAAACCTCTTCAAGGAAAGGATTCAAATCACAACTCAAATGAAGAGAAACAATTTAAACAAGTACACACTAATTTTTGATTGGGATGAACATAATCTTTCAATGCATCAACCAACATGGATAAATCAAGTTTTAGTAATTTCTCATGGATCTTAGTGTTATCTCTTATGTCCTTGAGATCTCCTATAAACAACTTAGAAATGATAAAAATATGAAGAATCTTCATAAAAAACAGTGAACTTGATCATTTGCATTTTATTCAAAGATTATGTCAGAGGAAACGCATAAAAATCAAGAACCCCTTCTAGCACTCCCAGGCATCTTCATGTCCCACATTTTCCTAAATGTCTACCAAAGCACCTACAAATATCCAATTACTGCTAAATTTTCAATTTTGACTGGTTTTCAGCATGATCCATGCCTTAGATCCCAAATAAAGTTCATTGTATTATTACATCAAGGAAAGTGGTAGGTCTAAATGGACATTGATGGAAATCCATGCCCTCTTTGAGCTCCTTCCACATGCCTTCACCCACTCCTGCCACCACAGAAATCCATTAATTCCAACCACTACCAGCACACATCCCATCCTCTTTTATTTTATTTTAGAATTTTGTTTTATATTTTGTTTCTTAAATTGTTGGGCACTAAAACCCATTCCCAATGAGAATTCATGGGTCTCCTAACTAGTTGGTACTTTTCACTGTGGGGAAGCTATCTTCCTTATGTTGGTTCAGACTCAATGATAGTTGTTTTCTATGATTTAATCATGGATTTCAAGTCTTTATGTAACAGGGTAGGGCCCTCGAAAAAACACTCCTCTTACAAATTATCAATGTCTTTAAAATAAAGAATAACATATCAACATTCTAACTAGAAAGAGGGAGAAAATATTATGCATGATATTTACTATGTTTCAAGTTCAAAGCACGATATTATCCTCTATTATCACATTTTGGTATTGATTTTGCTTTAACACATGAAAATATGCCTAGCACATCCAAAAACTCTCAAGTGTTCAAAACTTGGTTTTGCATTCCAATCCATGAATAAATAAATGAAGGAAATAAGTCAAGAAAAATAATAAATAAAAAATATGAAACCCCCTAATGTATAAAGAGGGTTGGAAGAGTATAAGCTAATTTGAAGATGTCACGGGACCATATCACACTGAAGGCCAACTAAACAATAATGGGATACTGTTACAAATGAGTAGGAGGAAATTTAGATCTCAGTGATTTTTCCTGGACTCAGGACTACCTGGAAGATGGAATGAGGCTACTTAAGGTGTATACCTTGGTTTGCAATATGCTTCTTGATCATATTCTCCTGTACATAAGTTCGGAAGCTCAATTTGATACATAGTCACCATATGGTGCATCAGCCCTCCCTGTCTTATCATGTATATGGCCACTATGCTTAGATCAATTAATGTCATTGTAAACCTATTTGAATACCTCAGATGTCTCTAATTCATTTTTCAAGTAATAACCCCATGTTCTTATGTTGAAGTCATCAATGAAACCTTTAATGAAATATAAATATGCATATTGAAGGGGTCAGACTTTCCTACAGTTAGACCAAATTAATGTGAACTGTATCAGCTCAAGAGGTGAGGTTGCACTCCATGATTTACTTGAGGGACCCAATGTAGTTCTAGGTGTGTATGTGCAATTGTTCCCTAGTTTGATCATGTTCCAGTCGCACACTCTTGTCTGAGTAGTTATCAAGTAGGAGGATAGTATGTATAACCATTCTCTTATTATAATGTGTCCATGGAATCCACAATATACTCAATTGTCCTATGAAGTGTGATGACAGAGATTGGATTGACCAATGGCTATTGTGTTCCTTGAATGATGTTGCACCTGCTATAATGGATGCAAATGGAGCTCTAAAGGGAACATTTTATGGATGCAAATATGTTGTCTGCGATAACTGCAATTCAGTTTGTTGATTGGTCCTTTATTATGATCACATAATGCATTCTATATTCTCAATATTGATCCTTATATCTTGAATTTCGACAAGCTAACCCTAAAAAGTCCTGATAACCAAAAATACTTAAGATGATCAAATGGCATAGAAAACATGATGCAAAAAAAGCTTAAAGTCTCCTTGCTTGGTGAGAAGAGGACACAATGGCTTTACCAAAAGGGGAAAAGGAAACCTTATTATTTTTTGGCATCTTCGCTTCAGATGGGCACTCCATTCAAGAAAATTACTAAACATCTGAAGTATGAAAAGCACATATTGGGTTAATGCAAGCACTCTCCAAGTACCGAAAGTAACTTATTTCCTTTCTCAAAGACAATGAAAGGTGGATAATGACATTAGTTAATCACTAATTTTCATTATTCTAAGGAACCATATGAATAGTTATTTATCTAATCGAGACTAGATACTTTGATTGATAAGTGTGTGATTTCTCATGTCTACAATTCCCCCCACTTTCATGTCACTAGCATGACTGCCCAAAATCTAGGTAACAGTACTAGGAGATAGAGGTGCATACCTGATATCTATCATACCTTTGATGTAGAACCAAATGTGTTGAAGTGTTGAATAGAAAAAAGATGGAGTGATAAAAAGATGGAGTGTGGATGACTAAAAAATGCACATTTTTGTTGGTTGTTAAATCTTCCTCTTCCTAAGTTGTATGATCCTCTCCCTGTGCCTCAAAAGCAATGTGTATATGTTTTGATTGCTTTTCTGTATATATGATTCAACAACACTGGTATAATCTTCTCTTACTCTATTCAATGATCTTGCAAACAACTCATCAGCTCATTCAAGACACGTTTTTATAAGTCCCATATAGACTCTTCTACTATTACATCCATTGGGTCAAATCATGATTAGAAGGCTTCTCAGTACCATCACATATGATTCTATGCTTCTTTTACCATCTCACCATTTATCCTCATTTGACTATGAACATTAGTCATAATCCTTGTAAAATAAATAAATTACATACTCTGAGTATTTCATGACGCAAGAATATGATATTATACTCCTTAGAATCTATAAAATGAATACCTTCACATTGTCAAATTTCTTGAAAAGAAAACTACAAATCTTATTACCACATGGGACTCAATCACACATAACTATTATTAGTTATTATTTAATTACTGTAGTGCCCACTTCCCTTCGACACCTTTTTTATTATTGTTTTTGATACTGTCGACTACACTTATGGATATATTGTAGCTTTTTGATTTGGAATGATATTAGATGTTAGAGATACTAGGTTGTTGTTGATTTTGACTCATATATGATGCATGTGGATTATTAGAGACATTTTATATTGATGTTGATATGCTATTGACATGGTTATTTATATATATTTCTGACATGTGATGTATTTTTGTCACATTGAGTAGGCTTTGATAATTGAACTAATGTTGTGATCATTTTGACATGGATGAAACGTTGAATAGAAATGTTACTAGAAATTGTAAATGATATCGTATTTTCCTAGATGATATTTGATTCGTATATAGATGATCGTGGATTTATATTGTACATTTTGTTATAATATTTTTTTAATGCGGCCATGAGGCCGAAGGAGGTATTTATGTGTTTTTCAGGTAAATTTATTCACAACAAACATCGGGGGGATTGGAGACCAACCACATTGGAATTCTAGATGAATTCAACTAGGGTCACCATGGCAACATATAATTGTGTGTGTTAGAATTATTTGGTTAGGGGAAAATTGTGACCAAGGGGTCATGTGTTGTCTTTTGTTTTAGTTTCCCTTTTATTAATGATAGTATGTGTTTCCTTTGAGTGATGTAATTTACTTATTTTAATTATTTAGATTTTGATGTATGTTTTTCCCCTTTATGTTAGTGGGTCTAACTGTCATATTAAAGTTAATAAATCTTTACCTAAACTAATTAAAGATGTGACCAAAGGAATGAATTTATTAGAGTAGATTTCTCTTGGATTTTGTGTTGTAAGTTGAGTGCTTGGGGATCTTGAGTGTTGTACACTCTACCCCTTCATGGAAATTCGAATTTGGCCTTAGCGGCCAATTTTGGAGGCTTGTGGGACAAGTCAAACTTGTCCCACACCTCTTAAATTGCTATGCCAACCCTACCTATGGGTTGGGGGGTCAAAATTAGACCCCATTAGGTGTTTTGGGAAGATAAAAAGGTGAAATGTTTATTGCACTTCCTTTCAAGTAATTAATTTTGTCCTTAGGGGGTGTGGGCTTAGATTGTGTGTGTAAGTAAAATGTCATTCCTTCAACCACTTATTAATGGTGCTTTGGAATATGAGGTTGACTAAGGTGATGTAGAGTGGAGAGGAAATGAGGTGGCATCCTACTTGGAGCCACATCATCCTCCTCTCTCACCCTTTTCTATTTATGGAAGTTATTTTACTTGTTTGGGGGTTACTTCATCATTTTTGTGCTCTTGCATTTTTGGGAGTTAGAGGATTTTGGAGAGCTTGTGGTCTTTGTGGGAGCTTGTTGGTAATGTTTTTGGCTTAAAGGAGTTTGGAGATTGACTATTGGAACAAGATCTACTATGGAAATGTAGTAGCTTTACCCTTCTTATGTTATGCTTTATTATGTGTTTATGTGCTTGTGTTGAGTATTGTTTTCTTTGGAATGCTTGTTGGGTGTGGGTAGATTGCCTAAGTTTGGAGTAGGAGGAGACCATGGGGAGATTTCATATAGGGAGGCATAAGAGTTTACCTTTATGTTTGGAGGGAGTTTGGGTTGGGTGCCCCATGTTTTATAAGGAATTCTTGCATTTCTTTCTTGTTTATTTTATGAGGGAGGTATATGAGATTGAGGGTGATATAAGAGTATGTGGGAGGTATAAGGGGTACTTTAGGGAGGCATAAGAGTATGTAGGGGATTTTATATATACATTGGATGCTTTAATGTGGGCACCCATTCTCATTGGGAGGCATAAGTGGCCTCCCCATAGGTCTTTCTCCTTTGGCTTTCATTCTAAGCCTTGTTTTTGTTGTTTTGTTATGCTTCTTTCTTGTGTTGTTGTTGATTTGAATGTGGTTGAAATGGATGTGAAATATTTGTTTTTGTTGTGGAAGCTTGTTGTTGCCATGTTTTGGAATTATCTCCCATTGTAATGTGGTTGGGGCTTAGGGGCCAATGGAGAGGATGGATTCTCCTCTTCATTAGATATCTTGGTTGGTTGGAGGGCATTGCCTCTCCCCCCATTTTGTTGTGAATAAAACAAATCTTGGAGGAGCTATCTTGTTGGAGTTAGGAAGCTTGGAGTTTTGTTGGAGACCTTGTGAAACTTCCTTTGTGTTGTTCCCACTTAGAGTGGAGGAACTTGTATTAATGTATTTTCTTTTGCATGCATTCTTGTATTATTTCCCACCTTGAGTGGAAGAATTTGTAATAATCTTATGGAGAGAAGTTTCATTCCAATATTTGTATATTGTGTAAAAAAAAGAATCAAAATGGATATATTGTGTAAAATTTTAGTCAGAAGTTGCATTGTGAGAAAAAGAAAGTTACTTTCATTGTGAAGTTGTAATGTTGTAAATGAGAAAGAAGAAATATAGAAGTTGTAGATGTTGAAAATGTATACATAGTAAATTTGAATGGAAAATAAATTTGTTATAGTTGTTTTGAACATATATATGTTGTAGTAAAAATGGGAACAAGAGAACAAATTTGAAGTTTATTGTTATTGGAAATGTTGATTTTGTAGTAAGAGAATAACAATGTAAAAGTCTATTTAAATCCCCTTTTCTCATGGAAATGAAAGAATACTAGTTGAACATATTAGAATGAATTTGTAAAGTAGATGTTTTGTTTTTATTGGATTAGATAATACTTTCAAAATGAGTATATTTAACTAAGGAATGAAAAAATAGAATTAAATCTCTAAACTGGAACTCTTGATGAACAAAAATGAGCTCAGAAATGCATTTTAGCACTTTTTAGTAACTTTTAGTTTTTGTGAAATCTTGGGTTTTAGATTCTATTTTTCAGAAACATGACTGCTACCTTGTTTAGAGTGGCAGTCCTGTAACCGTCACTCAGGCTAAGGTGGCGGTCTCAAAACTCATTGCTCACTTAGGGTGGCGGTTCATGGTTTGTCACCCGACAATCCAAAGAGACAATCTAATCTATACGGCGGCGGTCACCCTAGGGTGGGACCAAGAAAATTGGTCTGCTCTGGGTGGTGGTTCTGTCACTTATGATAGAACTCTTGGGATCCATGCTTGTGCTAAAACTTTAACTAGTTTATAGTAAATTTTAAGTTGTAAAATTTAATTAATAATCACCAGCAATTCAATAATGAGTAATCCCATGGATTTGAGAAATAAAACATACAAATGGTGAATTAAAAACATTCTTTTCATTTATATTGATGGCGGTAGGTTTTGCCCCAAATAGAGAACCCAAATACATATAGTTTGAAATAAAACCAGATTGGTAAAGGAAAACCCCTCCCAATCCTTGAATGGAAGTAATAACAACAATAAAACTTAAATCTAAACTAATCTAATCTAGATCTCTTTGTAGAATCCTCCATAGTTCTTCCTTTGTTTCTCCCATGGCTTCCTCCTCTCCAACCTACAATTTTAGCAAAAAAAATAGACCAAATGAGTAGAATAGAATAAAGGAAAGACTTTATTAAAAATTCATAATGATTTCTAGGGCTAGTTTGGAACCCTAGGATCTAGTGGCCAAGATTGTTTTGATCTAAGGGTGGAGGATTAACCCTACTTTTGTTTGGTAGAAATGTATTTTAAATGTTTATATTAAATCCTTAAGGGTATGTGTAGATGGGTGAATGGGGCCATTTAATTTCCTTAGAGTGCTAAAACTTTATTAGTTCTTAGCAAGCCTTAGGAAGTCAATGTAAAGGGATTCTAAGTTAATAGGATAACAAATTTTCTAAATTAACATAAGGTTAACATTTTCTAGGATTGAATATTAACTAAAGAGAAGAAAACATTTAACTATGTAAATTAATCTACGGTACCTTCCAATTGAATAATGAGCTAATGGATCTTAGAGATAAATTTGAGATTATGTTAACCCTTATCTAGACTCATTTCTTTAATTGAAAAGTGGATTTTAGTGGTGTAAGAAAATTTAACGAACCCTAAGGGTTTAACACCCTTGTAACCTTCTTATAAATTAAACAAAAAAATAGGCACAATTTTTTGGATAAGTGTTGGGTGTTAGCGTGTTTTTATAATGTCACTTTTTTGGCATTACAATTGGTTTCAGAGATGTGGGTTCAAATCTTGGACCTTTGGGCACACCTAGAAAACACAAAACATGAAAATTTAACCTAGTACAAAAGTGGTTTCGTTTAATCTAGAAAACCACAATGTCTGGTAATTGTATAATTTAGAAAACATAGAAAACTAAAACAAGATCTATAAAAATGAACTAACTCTCACCTTGATTTATGCAAGAGGCTTAGATCAGACGAGGGGTATTTTAACATAGACCTAGATATACCACCTCCAGAGTAGGCTGTAGTAGCTATTCTACCTCATATTTTACAAACACTTTAGGACGTCAATGTCATTATACATGGAGGTTCCTTGGTAGGATGAATTTCTAGACATGACATGGAGCCATCAGTGGAGGCCCATGCATCTCCTCTACACAGCGAGGAGTATAGGGCACAAAAATTCCACATGGATTCAACTAGGGTAGAGTCACCAAAAAGAGGGCATGGAGAAAGGAATTCTAGACATAGGGATAGATCTCAAAGCCCTAGATAGAGGGAGGAGCATGTAGAAAGACCTAGGGGTCGTCAGACATCAGCTGCATAACATATCAGGGAGATCCTGAAGCTACGACCATCTCACTATTTGGGAGATATAGATAATTTTCAGGAAGAGGCATGGTTAGTGAGCATGAGTGGATGCTTCAAGCTCTGTCCTTCTACTAGCAACACGAAAGCTCATGTTACGATCCATGTTCTAAGGGATGGAGTAGGAGTCTAGTGGAGTATCGAGGAATAGAAGCTCCATGTTGACTCAGAGACAGTTACCTGGGAGCTATTTGAGGAGTGTTTCAGGAGAAAATATTTTCCTAGGAGGTTTATTCATCAACATATAGATGAGTTTTATGACCACTATCAGGAATCAATGATCATAGCTGAGTATGAGAGTTAATTTTTGGACCTACTCCAGTACGTCAACTATATGTAGGATGAGAAGGTACCGATTCACAGGTTCATCAAGGGCTTGAATTTGGATTTGGATGGCGCGGTGTGCATTCACTTCCCACAGACATTATTAGAGGCCATGGAGAAGGCCTATATTGTACAAGAGACATGGGGGAGGACCTAGTAGGATAGAGACAGAGTTCAGAACAACATCTAGAAGATGTAGGATGACAGATCGAGGGGGTCAGTTACTTCTACACATGGTGGACAAAGTTTAGGATAGGCTTCATTGAAGCCATCACAACAGCCACCTTAGCAGTAACAAACCTACCCACCTTACGAACCTCCTCGGAGATTTGATGCACATAGGGGGTGGAGTATGGGGCTTCATCCTATAGGTCCCATTAGGACATAGGGTGCATTGAGAGCTCAGTCAGCAAGATCTCATTAGTAGAGACCTTAATAATCCATACCCAGATCGTTAGGATCCACAGCTCAGGCCTCTAGAGTACCGGCTGGAGCTACATCCCACTGGAGATGACTAGGCATCTATTATGGTTGTGGTGTTATTAGACATCATTCGAGAGAGTTCCCATAGAACCCTAACAATAAGTGTTAGATCTTAGAGCCTACTGTTGGATATATGGAACGGAGCCATCAAATCTAGGCAGCGGTCGAGAAACACCAGGATGAGCACCAAAGTATCGTTATAGAGATGACATATAGTATTAGTGGCATTTTTACCTCTATATTATTTAATTCCAGTTCATCTGATTATTTTATTGCACCATCCATAGTAGAGCATTACAGGTTGGTGGCAGTTAGACAGGGTCATAGTTGGGACGTTGAGATGGCTTCTAGAGCCAAAATTTCTATGGACTCCTTAGTTAAGGAGTGTGTAGTGGATTTGGGACCCTTTACCACTACCTCGGATCTTTGAATCCTTCCGTTGGGTTCTTATGGTGTCATCTTAGGCATGGACTTGTTGTCTGCACACCGAGCTAGAGTGGAATATTACCATAAGACTATTGCTTGCAGAGATGATCTAGAAATGGATTAAGTGATAGCAGGGGTCAGGAGGCCCATTTCTACTCATACCATATTTGCTATGTAGCTTAAGCGGTGTGTGCGATGAGGTTGTTAGATGTATGCTATTACATTTAGTGACAGATCTGAGGATGAGTCTAGTGGACCATCGCATTTTGAGAGAGTTTGTTGATTTTTTTAGGGGATCTACCGGGGGTACTATCATCACAAATCTGGCACTATGATAATTCTCCACTGGGAACTCGTCGTTCTATGATTATTTACTAATGCACACATTCTAGTTTGGTGGATGTAATCTGTAAACAAAACAACAAACATAACATAAGAATACCATAGAATATGATATGAAGGAATGATGACAAATCTGAAATATGAGTGTAAATTATAATATCAACATGAAATTGTTACAATCTCACCCATGAGGTACTTCAAATGTTACTAACTTCACTTGCCTTCCAACAATAACTATGGGAGAAACTTCAGAATTACACCTCTTAATGGATTTTTTAACACACATTCTAAATGATGGCTTCCTTTACACACTTACTCTTACAATATTTCTCACTACTTCCTTCTATGCCAAATGAGTGGGGTGGCCTCTTTATTTATAACACTTTCAGGCTTATCCACCTTATCTCTAAGATAGGATAAGAAATATACTCTGATGAGTCATATTCCATACCTTAACTCTTATCTTTACATGTAAGCTTATCTTTTAAGATAAGATAAACCTTATCATTTCACATGGGTTCCACCTTTTTAGACTTTTTTCAAATAAAATACACAAAATATTTATGACATCAATCCTTGCCCTTATTACTAATATAATATTTCTAATTCCTAATCACATAGACCCTACTTCTCTACTTACCCTAACTTTGACATTTTAACATTACCGAACCACTTAGGACAAATATTTACTTTTTACCACAACATTCCTATTATACTTTGACGGTTACCATACTATACATTATTGCCGGCGTCATATCGACATCGCCGTTATCTTCTATTGGATGTCACTACTAATTATACTTAACAACATCCTATTCCTAATACATACATTAATGAAATAGAAATTATGGAGGAAAATTTTAGTGCCGACAACTTCCCCCTTCCATTTGGGAATAAATTTTCTCTACCTTATTTTTTTATATCTGGAATCATATAATAGAACCAAGTCATTCACATGAAATGGAGACCAATGGATCTTTTGATCAAAGTATTCATTCTACTTCATTTTCTTCTTATAGTTTGTATCTTTCACTATTTCCCTCATTTCCACTAGTAAATGAAGATGTACCAACCTTTCCTTTACTTAATCACTTTCATCCATCCTTTCATTTTTTATAACTCTCACAATGGGAATATCAAACTCAATAGGAAGAACTGGATCAATGCCATAAGCCAAATGAAATGGGGAGTATCATATTGCTGACTTTGATGTTTCCCTATATGCCCACAATACTGCATGAATCCTTTTATCCCACTTATGTACCTGTAAGGCTACATCTTTTGCTAGAATTTTACAAAACAAATATTTTTTTCATTCCACCTGTTTATTTGTGCTTGGATTGTAAGTTGTTTCCTTTCTATGCTTAATAGAAAAATTCTTCACTAGGGCTTTTACCACCTCATTAATGAAGTGGCTTCCTTGATCTGTTACAATTTCTAATGGACAACCAAATTTGGTGACAATGCATTCATAAATGAAGCTTGCCACTTCATCCATAGAAGTTGTTTTCAATGGCCTAGCTTCAACCCACTTGGTTAAATAATCTATGACAACTGCAATATACTTATTTTGGCATGGGGTAGCTAGAAGTGGACCTACAATATCTATTCCCCACTTTTCAAAGGGACCAAGTAGAAGAATAGGGCATAATCGAGCTGATGAAGTTTTATGGTTACCATGCATTTGACAAATATCACATGTCTTACAATAATTATAAAAATCTCTAAAAAGAGTGGGCCAGTGATAACCTGCATCCAAGATCCTTCTTGTTGTAAGTTATCTAGAGAACTATCCTCCACATGTACTATTGTGGAATTCTTCTATTAGCTCCTTCACTTGATTACGTCCAAACTCCCTCTTTTACTATCCATCAGGTCCTATTCGAAATAATACTCCATGCATAATAGAATATGGATGACTCCCTTGAGTAATCTTCCTCTTAGTCTTTGCGTTGGCACCATCAGGAAACTTGAATTCATTCAGATAATTCAAAATATCTATGTATTCACTAGGGGTTGTGTTAAGGGATGTCAATGTTGCATCTGGGAAATCATCATCATCACAAGATGAACCTAAACTATCATAGGCTCGAGAGAGTGCGTCTGCATTGACATGCTTCTTTCCCGACCTATCTATAATATCAAATTTAAATTCTTGTAGAAAACTTATCCATCTTGCTATCCTCCCTGATGGGTTAGGCTTATTTACAATATATATTAGAGCCTGATGATCTATTACAACTGTAAAATTCTACCATAGCAAGTAATTTCTAAACTTTTTTATAGAAAAAATGATAGCTAGAGCCTCTTTTCAATTTACAGTATAATTTACCTTAGCACTGTTCATTTGTCTACTCCTAAAGTGAACTAGATGATCATTCCCATTTTCATCATTTTGGCTCAAATTACTTCCTAGTGCTGCATCTGAAGCATCAATATACATAATGAATGGCTTTCTCCAGTCTTGATTCTTTAAAATAGGTGAAGACACCAAAGCCTCCTTTAGTTTCTCAAAAGCTTCATGCACCTTCTTTCTTGGTTCATAAGTAACATCCTTCTTTAAGAACTGGGTTAGTGGTTATGCAATATTTGATAAATTCTTGATGAACCTTCTATAGTAACCCACATGGCCTAAAAATGATCTCAACTTACTTCTATTCATAGGAAATAGTAACTCTTTGATTTTTGAAACTTTATCAGGATCAGTACAATTACCATCTTTGGATACAACATGCCCTAACAAAACACCTTTAGAACATCCAAAGACACACTTTTTAGGGTTTAGTGAGGCTTGTGCTTCATCTAACCTTTGAAATGTTGTCTCCATCTGGTGCAGGTGGTCCATCTTGCTCCCATAGATGCAAAAATCATCTATAAATACTCTAATGAAGTTTCTGATGTAGGGTTCAAACACCCTATTCATCAAATGTTGGAACATTTCCAGAGCATTACACAACCCAAAAGGCATAACTCTATAAACAAACCTTCCCCAAGGAGTGGTGAACGTAGTCTTCAGCTAATCTTTCTATGCTATACGAACTTGGTTGTATCCGCTATATCCATCAGCAAAACTATAACACTCTTGTCTAGCTACTTCGTCTAAGATATGATATGAGAATGGAAGAGGGTAATGATCATTCTTTGTTGCCTTGTTGAGCTTCCTATAATCAACACAAATGCGTAGCTTCCCATTCTTTTTTATTAAGATCACAATGGGAGAAACCCATTCTGAATTCTCCATAGCAAATATGAATCCTACATCAAATAACTTATCTATTTCTTCTTTTACAGTCTTGGAAAAATTAGGATTCATTCTATATTTCATTTGCTTTATGGGCTTAACACCATCTACTAGCTCAATAGAATATTCTACCCAGCTTACTTGACGGAGTTCCTTTTAATCAAAAGTGAATAGGTGTATATACCTTCAAAAGAGCTAGAGGTAGGATTCCTTATCACTCTCCATCACAGCATTACCAATCTTTATTTGTTGGAGACAATCATTAATTTCTTCTTCAGATAATTTTATGGGTTCATGAGTCAGTGTGACTGGAAGGATCTCCATGACTGAAACATCAACCTCACTTTCTTCATCTTTTGTGTCCACTTCATTAGTACTAGAGTAATCAAAGAACGTCCAATCATCAGTTTTATCACTTGAATCCACAGGTTCTGCCTTATGATGCCAAGGGATCATGTTTATCTTCACCCTCTCTCTACCACATCCAAGTGTCATGAAGCATTCATTCCAGTAGTTTCTTACATGAACTCTCCTTCGCCATGGCCTTCCCAACAACATTGGGTACGCAACAGTACCATTTTTCATCACCTGAAAGTCTATCATACATACAACACCCATAACAGATATTGCCACATTTGAAACAACACCTTTTGGTATAGTTTTTCCCTTATTTAATGACCTTAACATAAGTGTTGAGGGGTGATCAATTTTCAAACCTAGCATATTCATTACAGACTCGGTCATTACATTAACTGCAGCACCTCCATCAACAAAGACATCATGAATTGAAATACCATTACATAATACCTTAACTTGTGGAGCGTTGGGATCCACCTCTACCTACAAAACAAGGACCTCAACCTCCTTCCTTCGTCAAGCATTGAGTCCACTTTGCAGCTCCTGCCTCTTCTCAGAAGACATAGCCAAAAGTTGACCATATGTAATATTTGCAGGCCTTTTGGAAAAATCTTCTAAG
Source organism: Taxus chinensis (assembly GCA_019776745.2). Taxonomy (NCBI): domain Eukaryota; kingdom Viridiplantae; phylum Streptophyta; class Pinopsida; order Cupressales; family Taxaceae; genus Taxus; species Taxus chinensis. Next base: position 305,954,090 of record CM034146.1, read on the forward strand.
ATGGGGTATGGTCCTTGTCCTTGTGAAATTAGAAAATATTTCACACCCAACTTTCTTCTCCTATGTTTCTTACTAGTTTCTCCTTTCTTCTTATTAGGATCATTTCCATATTGGTAATCTTTTTATTTCTTTATTTTTGTTACAAATACATATGATTCATTATTTATGCTCCTATCTACTACATCAAAAGAATTCACAGGTGCTTTTCCTTTACCATTATCTCTTTTATTAGATGTAGAAGCTCTATCTAGACAATTATACTTATAATGACCCTTTTTATGACAACCATAACATACAACTTCAGAAATATTTCTGTTTGGACCTCTATCTCCTCCCTGAAAATTAAATTCTTTTCCTTGAATAAGATTAATAGTTAACTATCCCATCTTCTTGAGTAGATCTTCATACTCAGTAGATGTACTAGGAGAAATATTTGTGCTCACCGACAGTGGTTGTGGATTCTGGACCAAAGGTGTTGGTGTATGATCTACTTTAGCAACAATTTCTTTGGGCTCTTCTTCCATGATTTCTTCTTGCCTTCTTGCAATCTTCTTTGCTTGTTTGAGGGTCATTGGGCGGTCATACTTCACTCATTGTCTGATCTCTGGCTTCATTCCAAGAATGAAATGCTTACAGAGGATATTATCCATGCAATTCATCAACCCATACACTAATCCTTCCTTCCGGATCTGGGCATCGAGCTTCCTCCTTAGCTATAGAACAAGAGCATGATATCCCTTATCTTATTCTTCTCTCCTTGGGATAGCTCTGTGATATTGATCATGAGATCTGCATATTTCTGTTGTTCACCAAATTCTTCAAGAAAAAATTTAGTTAATAAATCCCATGATTTTTTCACATTATCACCTAGTGTTTCAAACCACCTAAGGGCTGAACCATCCAAGAAAAAATTTAGGAAAAAATTCATTCCCATGATGTTCCAAGTAGGAAAATTATTCATTCCTAGTGTTTCAAACCACTTCTTATAAGGCCATTACAAATACAAGATCAGTTAAATTCTTGAATGAAAGAGGAAGCATCTTCATTAGATTGGGCTGAAAAAATAGGAATCTTCCCCATTTTCAAAAAACCACAGTGAAATACCAACCCACAAGTTAGTGAAATACCAACCCACAATACAATCAACAAGACTCATGTGCACAAATAATTGGAATCACTATAATAGAAAGTGAATTTACACCTTTCTATAGTAAAATAGGAATGAATCATACAAGACTCATGTGCACAAATAATTGGAATCACTATAATAGAAAGTGAATTTTACACCTTGGTAACTTTTGACTATGGTAAAACTTGACTTACTGCGGTAAAAACTAACTTTACTGTGGTAAACACTATTCACGATAAAAACTGAAGTTACTTTGGTAAATACTATTGACGGTAAAAAGTGACTTTACTATGGTAACTACTATGCACAATAAAAATAAGGTTACGCTCATTTTTCCTCATTGTAAAGGAGAGAGTTTTTGGGTAGCAAAGCTCTGCCAAAATGAGGCCCTTGTTTGACTAAGTGGGAATACTTTCTCCAGCAATAAAAAAATCCACCAACATGGAATGGTCCCATTGTGCATGATAACGCATTTTGATTACCAAAATGTCATCGCCAATAGGCTTTAATTTTGGCACTGGAATGATAGTTAGCTTTCTCCATCGGGAACTCCAAGTCCCACATGCTATTATTATTTACTAATGCAAAATTTTATTTAACTGGTGGAATGTAATCTCCAGGAAATCCCAAAACAATGTACAAACATAACATAAGCACTATGATAATTCTCCATCGGGAACTCCTCATGCTATTATTATTTACTAATGCAAAACTTTTATTTTGGTGGATGTAATCTGGAAACAAAACAACAAACATAACATAAGAATACCATAGACTATGATATGAAGGAATGATGAAAAATATGAAATATAAGTGTAAATTATAATATCAACATGAAATTGTTACAATCTCACCCATGAGGTACTTCAAGTGTTACTAACTTCACTTGCCTTCCAACAATAACTATGGGAGAAACTTCACAATTACACCTCTTAATGGATTTTTTAACATACCTTCTAAATGATGGCTTCCTTTACACACTTACTCATACAATATTTCTCACTACTTCCTTCTATGTAAAATGAGTGGGGTGGCCTCTTTATTTATAGAAATTTCAGTATTATCCACTTTATCTCTAAGTTAGGATAAGAAATCTACTCTGAAGAATCATATTCCATACCTTAACTCTTATCTTTACATGTAAGCTCATATTTTAAGATAAGATAAACCTTATCATTTCATATGGGTTCCACCTTTTTAGACTGTTTTCAAATAAAATACACAAAATATTTATGACATCACTCCTTCTCCTTATTACTAATATAATATTTATAATTCCTAATCATGTACACCCTACTTCTCTACTTACCCTAATATTGACATTTTAACATTACCAAACCACTTACGACAAATATTTACTTTTTACCACAACATTCCTATTATACTTTGACTATTACCGTACTATACATTATTGACACCATCGTACCGGTAGAGCCATTATCTTCTATTAGACACTACTACTAATTATACTTAACAGCATCCTATTCCTAATACATACATTAATGAATTAGAAATTACGAAGGAAAATTTTAGTGTCGACAGTACCTCCCACACGTGAGATATATTTTTAGATAGATCTGGTTCTTGGGACAGAGCCCATCTCACGAGCACCTTATCGGATGACTACTCCTAAGCTATGTGAGCTCAAGTTTTAGCTTGAGGACCTTCTAGGGAAATTCCTAATCCATCCTAGTGTATCCCCTTAGGGTGCACCCATGATTTTTTGAAGAAGGATGGATCTTTACGATTGTGTATTGATTACCGACAACTAAACAAAGTAACGATCAAGAATCGTTACCCCCTTCCTCGCATTGATGATTTATTTGATTAGATGAAGGGGGCCATAGTTTTATTTAAGATAGATCTTATTTCAGGGTATCATCATCTTAGGATCACCGATGCAAATATTCATAATACCACCTTCCGTATGAGATATGGACACTACGAGTTCACAGTGGTACCTTTCAGTTTGACAAATGCCCCCGCAATGTTCATGAGCTTGAGGAATGGGGTATTCAGGAAATTCTTGGATCTCTTCATGCTCATTTTACTTGATGAAATTCTAATCTACTCATGTATGCATGATGAACATGAGGAGAACCTTTTCCATGTTCTTCAGTGTCTTCGTGAGTAGCATCTTTATGGGAACCTGAATAAGTGTGAGTTCTTTCAGACAGAAGTGTAGTATTTGGGCCACATCATTTCTGGGGAAGGTATCATAGTCGATCCTTCCAAGATTTTTTCTATTATGGATTGGCTAGCACCCACTAGTGTGACCGAGGTGTGCAGTTTCATGGGTTTGGTAGGATGTTACAGGAGGTTTGTTTAGGACTTTTCTCGAATCTCTCACCCCATCACTTCCCTTTAGTGGAAAGGGAAGAAGTTTGTATGGTCAGAAAGATGTGAGTAGGCCTTCATGAAACTGAAGGAATGCCTCATGAAAATGCTTATTCTAGCAATGCCAGATCCTCATGGTGAATTCTACATTTGCACGGATACTTCTTTGGTAGGACTTGGAGGTCTGTTGATGCATGAGGGCAAAGTAGTTGCCTTTGAGTCTTGCAAACTAAAGGATTATGAGCTTAATTATCTGACTCATGGTCTTGAGCTTGTAACAGTCATGCACACCTTGGTGTGTTGGAGACATTTTCTTCTTGGCTAGAGATTTAAACTTAGGAATGATCACTTGAGTCTCTGCCACCTCTTCACGCAACCCAATCTCAAAACTCGTCAGCGGAATTGGATGGAGTTTCTTTGTGAGTACGATATGGAGATATACCATGTGAAGGAGAAGGATAATATGGTTTCAAATGCCTTGAGTAGATGGAGACGTGGATATGGATACTTCAGTAGGCATAAATTTATGGAGGAGAATTTTGTAGCAGCTTCCTCATGAAAGTTTCTACCTTGCAGCCAGAGTAGAGATTGAGTCCCAGAGACCCCTTGAGGGGAGATTTGATGGATTTTCATTAGAGGCCGATGGTCTTCTCAGATAAAGAGGTTGGATATATGTTCGTAGAGATGGAGACTTGAGATAGGACATTTTGGCAGAGGCTCATCGTACACATTATTCAACCCATCCCGGGGTGAAGAAGATGCACACCACATTGAAACAGTTATACCTTTGGAGAGGGCTTTGGAGAGACGTGGCTTAGTTTGTGTCATGTTGTTTAGAGTTCCAGAGGGTGAAGGCTAAGCATTAGCATCCATATAACCTTATTTTTCCTCACGCCATACCGAAGTAGAAGTGGGACACCATTTCCATGGACTTCATTGTTGGGTTACCGACGTCAAGATACCACCATGACATCATCATGGTCAGGGTGGATAGATTGACGAAAGTGGCTCATTTTTCTCTGGTAAAGACCACCTATATAGCTAGTGTAGTGGCATGGGTATATCCTTTATGAGATCATCAGATTACATAGGTATTTGTGGAAGATCATTTATGAATATGATCCTTTGTACACTTCTTACTTCTGGACCACCATGCAGCATGCTCTTGGGACAAGGATCAATTTCAGCACAACATATCACCCTGAGAAAGATGGATAGACTGAGTGGGTGAATCAAATCCTAGCGGGAATTCTTAGGATGTATGTTATGGATTATCAAATGAGATGGGAGGAAGTATCTGTACTTGGTGGAGGTTTTATATAATAATAGTTTTTAGAGTTTTATAGGCACGGCTCCTTTTCAGAAACTTTATGTCAGAGAGTGTAGGACACCTCTTAGTTGGGACAGGTTAGAGGACATGGCTTCTCTTGGGCCAGCCTTATTACAGGACATGAAGCAGTAGGTTTTCTTCATCAGGAAGAGGTTACAGGAGGTGCAAGACAGGTAGAAGAAGTATGCAAACCAGCATAGCAAAGTTCGTAGATTTGAGGTGGGCATGAAGTTGTTTCTTCGTGTCAGACCACATAAGAGACCTATTTGTTACAGAAAAGGTTCTAAGGTTTCTCCTAGGTTTATGGGTCCCTTTGAGATCTTAGAGAACATCGGTCCCTTGGCCTATTCTCTAGTGTTTCCACCTAGCTTGTCTCGCATCCATGATGTGTTTCATGTTTTCATGCTTAGGAGGTATATTATTAATCCTTCTCACATGCTAGATTAGACCACATTATAGGTGCACGATCGGGGGCTCATGATGCTAGAGCCCATCCACATTTTAGAGCGTAGGACCCAGGGCCTTCGCGGTAGAGAGATTGACCAATTTCGGGTCCAGTGGGAAAGGTATGATGAGACTGCTGCTACAGGGGAGGATGCTACATTTCTACAAGTTCAATTCACACACCTATTCCAGTGACTTCCAGGAGGAATGCGAGTCTAAGGGGAAGGGGATGTAGTGACCACTTCCCTTTGACACCTCTTTAATTATTGTTTTTGATATTGTCAACTACACTTATGGGTATATTGTAGTGTTTTTTCATTTACAATGATATTAGATCATAGAGATCATGGGTTGTTGTTGATTTTGACTACTATATAATGCATGTGGATTATTAGAGACATTTTATATTGATGTTGATATGCTATTGACAAGGTTTTTATATATGTTTCTTACATTTGATGTATTTTTGTCACATTGAGTAGGCTTTGATAATTTGAACTAATGTTGTGATCATTTTTGACATGGATGAAACGTTGAATAGAAATGTTGCTAGAAATTGTAAATAATATCGTATTTGCCTAGATGATATTTGATTTGAATATAGATGATCATGGATTTATATTGTACATTTTTTTATAGATGTTTTTAATACAGCCACAAGGACAAAAGAGGTATTTATGTGTTTTTCAGGTAAATTTATTCACAACAAACATCGGGGGGATTGGAGACCAACCACATTGGAATTCTAGATGAATTCAACTAGGGTCACCATGGAAACATGTAATTGTGTGTGTGTTAGAATTATTTGGTTAGGGGAAAATTGTGACCAAGGGGTCATGTGTTGTCTTTTGTTTTAGTTTCCCTTCTATTAATGTTAGTATGTGTTTCCTTTGAGTGATGTAATTTACTTGTTTTAATTATTTAGATGTTGATGTATGTTTTTCCCCTTTATCTTACTGGGTATAAGTCTCATATAAAAGTTAACAAATCTTTTCCTAAACTAATTAAAGATGTGACCAAAGGAATTAATTTATTAGAGTAGATTTCTCTTGTATTTTTTGTTGTAAGTTGAGTGCTTGGGGACCTTGAGTGTTGTACACTCTACGCCTTCATGGAAATTCGAATTTGGCCTTAGAGGCCAAATTTGGAAGCTTGTGGGACAAGTTAAACTTTTCCCACACCTCTTAAATTACTATACTACCCTACCTATGGGTTGGGGGGTAAAAATTAGACCCCATTAGGTGTTTTGGGAAGATAAAAAGGTAAAATGTTTATTGCACTTCCTTTCTTGAAATAAATTTTGTCCTTAGGGGGTGTGGGCTTAGATTGTGTGTGTAAGTAAAATGTCATTTATTCAACCACTTATTAATTGTGCTTTGGAATATGAGGTTGACTAGGGTGATGTGGAGTGGAGAGGAAATGAGGTGGCATCCTACTTGGAGCCACATCATCCTCCTCTCTCCCTTTTCTATTTATTGAAGTTTTTTTTCTTGTTTGGGGGTTACTTCATTATTTTGTGCTCTTGCATTTTTGGGAGTTAGAGGATTTTGGAGATGCTTGTGGTCTTTGTGAGCTTTTTGGTGTTTGTTTTGGCTTGAAGGAGCTTGGAGATTGAATCTTGGAACAAACTCTACTATGGAAAGGTAGGAGATTTACCTTGCTTATATTATAATTTGTTTTCTGTTTATGTGCTTGTTTTGAGTATTGTTTTCTTTGGAATGCTTGTTGGGTATGGGTAGATTGCCTAAGTTTGGAGTAGGAGGAGGCCATGGGGATATTTCATGTAGGGAGGAATAAGAGTTTACCTTTTTGTTAGGAGGGAGTTTGGGGTTGGGTGCCCCACCTTGTAAAAGGAATGCTTGCATTTCTTTCTTGTTTCTTTTATGAGGGAGGCATAAGAGATTGAGGGAGGCATAAGAGTATGTGGGAGGTATAAGGGGTACTTGAGGGAGGCATAAGAGTATGTAGGGGATTTGAGATATGCATTGGAGGCTTTAAGGTGGGCACCCATTCCCATTGGAGGCATAAATGGCCTCCCCATAGGTCTTGCTCCTTTGACTTTCATTTTAAGCCTTGTTTTTGTTGTTTTGTTGTTCTTCTTTCTTGTGATTTTGTTGAGTTGAATGTGTTTAAAATAGTTTTGAAATATTTGTTGGTGTTGTGGAAGCTTGTTGTTGCCATGTGTTGGAATCCATCTCCCATTGTAATGTGGTTGGGGCTCAGGGGCCAATGGAGAGGATGGCTTCTCCTCTTCATTGGATATCTTGGTTGGGTGGAGAGCGTTGCCTCTCCCCCCATTTTGTTGTGAATCAAACAAATCTTGGAGGAGTTATCTTGTTGGAGTTGTGAAGCTTGGAGTTTTTTAGAGACCTTGAGAACCTTTCCTTTGAGAAGAAATGTATGTATTCCCACTTAGGGTGAGGAATTGTATTAATGTATTTTCTTTTGCATACATTATTGTATTATTTCCCACCTTTGAGTGGAAGAATTTGTAATAATCTTCATGGAGAGAAGTTGCTTTCCAATATTTGTATATTGTGTAAGAGAAAGAATCAAATGGATATATTATGTAAAATTTTAGTCAGAAGTTGCATTGTGAGAAAATAAGAGAAAGCTACTTTCATTGTGAAGTTGTAATGTTGTAAATGAGAAACAAGAAATATAGAAGTTGTAGATGTTGAAAATGTATACATAGTAAATTTGAATGGAAAATAAAGTTGTTATAGTTGTTTTGAACATATATATGTTGTAGTAAAAATGGGAACAAGAGAACAAATTTGAAGTTTATTGTTATTGGAAATGTTGATTTTGTAGTAAGAGAATAACAATGTAAAAGTAGATTTAAATCTCTTTTGCTCATGGAATTTGAAGGAAGACTAGTTGAAAATAATGGAATGAATTATTCTAAAGTAGATGTTTTGCTTATTTATTGGATTAGAAATCCTTTAAAAATGAGTATATTTAACTAAAGAATAAACAAATAGAATTAAATCTCAAAACTGGAACACTAGATGAACAAAAATGAGCTCAGAATGTATTTTAGCACTTTTTGGTAACTTTTAATTTTTATGAAATCTTGGGTTTTAGGTTCTATTTTTCAGAAATAGGACCGTCACCTTGTGGAGAGCGGCGGTCCTGTAACCACCACTGCTATAGCTAAGGTGGAGGTCTCAAAATCGTTGCTTAGTAGGGCGGCGGTTCATGGTTTGTCACCCTAGGGCGGTGGTCCCAAGGACCGTCTACTGCTAGGTGGCGGTTCTGTCACTTACGACAGAGGTTCTTGGATCCGCACCTATGCTAAAACTAACTTGGTTAATACTAAATTTTAAGATGAAAAATTTAACTAAGGAAACACCAGCAAGTAAATAATGAGTAATCCCATGGTCGTTTTGAAAAATAAAACATACAAATGGTGAATTAAAAACATTCTTTTCATTTATAACAATGGGGGTAGGGTTTCCCCAAATAGAAGAACCCAAATACAAATGGCTTGAAATAAACCATATTGGTAAGGAAAATTCCTCCCAATCCTTGAATGGGAAGTAATAACAACAATAAAACTTTAATCTAAACTAATCTAAACTAGATCTTCTTGTAGAATCCTCCATATTTCTTTTTCTTTTGCTCCCATGGCTTCCTCCTCTCCAACCTACAATTTTAGCAAAACAAATAGACCAAATGAGTAGAATAGAATCAAGGAAAAATGCTTTAATAAAAATTCATAAGGATTTCTAGGGCTAGTTTGGAACCCTAGGATCTAGTGGCCAAGATGTTTTTGATTTAAGGGTGGAGGACTGACCCTACTTTTGGTAGAAATATTTTAAATATTTATATTAAGTCCTTAAGGGTATGTGTAGATGGGTGAATGGGGCCATTTAATTACCTTAGAGAGCTAAACCTTTATTAGTTCTTAGCAAGCCTTAGGAAGTTCAATGTTAAGGGATTCTAGGATAATAGGATAATAAATTTAACTAAATTAACATAGGGTTAACCTTTCTAGAATTGAGTATTTACTAAATAGAAGAAAACATTTAACTATGTAAATTAATCTATGGTACCTTCTAATTGAATAATGGACTAATGGACCTTAGAGATAAATTTGAGATTATCTTAACCCTTATCTAGACCCGGTTTGTTAATCAAAAATTAGATTTTAGTGGTGTAAGTTAATTTAACGAACCCTAAGGGTTAAACACCCTTGTAACCTTCTTATAACTTAAACAAAAAAAATAGTTGCAATTTTAAGGATAAGTGTTAGGTGTTAGCGTGTTTTGAGAATGTCATTTTGTGGGTGTTACACTATCCTTAAGATTATTGAATCAGTGACAACAAAAATTGATGTATCTTAAATATTTTTAATCGTTTCTTATATTTTCCTTCAAAACATTCTTCTGTGCTTGGGTAAGAGCATTAAATGCAACTACTACCTCTGTATAGCCCACTTAAACCAAGTCCCATATCTCTTGAGAAGAGAACAATGTCTCCATTTTAATGTTAGCAGTATATAATACATTTTTTAGTATTAGTAGTCATGTATACGTGGCAGTTAGGTGTTGTAACTGTCCTCCTTCCTGCGGGACTATTCTCCTTCACGAACCGTTTCAGCATTGTATTTATTGTGGTGCTTGTTACACATATTGAACACATTGAATACATTCGAATATTATTCTGTCTTGTGTTGTTCTATATCTATCTCCTGCTCCTGCTATCATTGGTATCAGAGCGGATGCCTTCTCAGCGCAGTCTCCATTGCAATCACGGTGGATGAAGGAGTTTAAACATGGTTTAAATTTTGGAGACATGCATGTCTATTAGCGCCTATTGTGAATTTATAGAGCCATGTCTTTTTTGATGATACAAAAAAAAATTCTAGCATCGTGACATGCTGTTATAATTCCATTGGATATTTAGATATGAAGAGATTTGTCTTGCAAGTTTGAGGAGCATTTGAGAAGCAAGATGTAATCATGCGTCATATTATTATCTTAACCATTTAGTTGAATGATTCAAATGGAGTGTGTGGGTTTTGTTTTTCACCTTACAATAATATTATTTTGATAGACTGACAACTAAGATTGGTAGCTACCATTTTTTATTTAGTATTTTTATATCTGAAGTGCATTACTCCAAATTAGAATAAGGGGGTCATGAAATTTTAATTGTCTATATCATCTTGTCACTGTCTCCATTGGCATTATTATTGCAGAGACTGATCAAGATGGTTCCCAGGCATCTACATGGTCGTAATTCAAGTAACTAAATGGCTGAAACATGGATTTATTAGAGTACTTGTGTAGGAATTGCTTCCTGTTTTTGTTGTTATTTTTGTTTCTTCGATCTTGTCTCACGTGGCATTTAGATGCACAAATAATGAATGGTATGGAAGTTACCTAAATGATATATTGATAAGGCTAGAGCAGATAAAACATGATGCGTGAAGGAGGACTTTGGAGTAGAGAATACAATTCCATGGCCTTTTAAAATCAATTTTGCACTAGTTTGGCATAAGTGTTCAAGCCGTTTGAAAGTTCTCTTAAGGTGTTATCTTTTTCGTTGTATTGATTGTGCATAGTTTTATCAATTTAACATCTAGAGAAAGTGATATAAACATTTTTAATGTCTGACGTTACACAACACTGTCATTATTGGATGTAGCCTTTTTGCGTGCTTGTCATTTCCACTAAAATCCTTTTATAGAATCAGGAGATAAGTTAGCTCTAATCACCACTCATAATTGGTAATGGAAAATTTGGAATGTCGTGTCGAATTCAAAATATATTTTAATCATCCTGTTAAAGATGACTATGTCACAAATTTCTTCCCAAGGATTTTCATACAACTACTTTCAGGAAATTACACCTAAGCACGTTATTAATATTGCAATGAGATGGACTCAGGCTATAGTGAAACTTTTCGAGTTGGAAAATAAAATCCAGATTTCCTTACTTTTGTCATTTTTCTTACATTAATAACAATAACGACTTTATGATGGTAAACCTCAGCTTACTCAACATGGCATGATTTCGATGCTTAATCATATAATGTTTTTCTCAAATAGGACCATGAGAGGAAAATTCCTTCTGGATTTTTGAAATGTAGTGACCTCTTAGTACCTTCTGCAAGCGACAAGCCTTTAAAAAAATTATTGTGGCGAATAAGGTACTTCAGTGACCATATTCATCTATTTTAGTTTGTTTAATGCAGTTTTGATGTTGGTTGTTAGATTTAAGGATTGGTCAATAAAGTACAGATGATACATAATATTTTCTATGTGGGACCAATTGCTAATTGAAGACACATCCTAGAGTGATGCATGAAAATGCACTCTTAGCTATCATTATTTTGTGTTAGCTCTTTCTCGAGTTCGAGGTTTAGATCCTATAGATGTGACCACTAGGTTACATAAGTGACTGGGAAACCTCTTCATATGGCTAAAAATGAATAACTAAAATGTTAGAGTGGGATAATTGTGGATATTAAAATATATAAGCTAGCTAGTAGGTTTCAAGCTCCCCAAAAGCAGAAGGTTTCTCATTTTTCTTGATTATTGTGTTAGTTTTATCATTTGAACAAGATATTGCCTTCGACTCGCAATGAAAGGGTATCAAAATTTTGGAGGAAATTTACCCTTGTCGTTATTTGTTGTGGTCATTTTGGCACTTTTTGTTTCCACTAGAATCTTTTCATATTCATAATGATGTTCTAATTCATTAAATGGTAGTAAAAAATTGGTTTTTTTATTTTCAAAATATAGTTTAACTGGACCTTCAATATATATGTCAAAATATCCTCCCTAAATTTTCACCTATCAAAAAATAAAAATAAGAATATTGCAATGAACGGACCCACAAAAATTTGTCGCCTCTCAAAAATGAATTTTTTTTTTTGCAATGAATGGACCCACTACAATATATTTTCAAAGAAAATAAAAAATATACTGACTACATCAATGTTGGGTCAGCAACCAGCTAAGCATCCAATGGAGGTCAGGCCATATTTTACCTTTGCTTTACTCACTAGGCATTTTGGCACGTATATTGAGGGGTCTTCCTATCCCAAAACATCTTGTAATGGAGTAAGCACATGTTTAGATCCGGAAACCCTATCCACCCAAGATAGATGCCCTCCTTGTCTTCTTGGCCATGGTGTAGAAACCTTCCTTAGGCCAGGATCTGATCCGGGGTCCAGTTCCCGCCCATACGATATTTCAAAATTTTCATTCGTTGTAGTAGTGCTCTCTACCATGCTCTTTGCAATCATATACCCAAGTTTATTATAATATCATTATTATTTATGTGTATATATTAAGTATTGGTATAAGACTAGCTAATTTCTATAATATAAGCTTATATGTGTGTTTATATTATAGAATTTTGACTTGAATATTTATAATAAAGAAAATATATAGATTAATGTGATAGATCTAACATATAATAAAAATAAAAATATAGATTGATGTGAAGATCCAATCCATAACAAGTTGACAATAACATACGAAATTTTACCTTGTTTATATTGTATTGTCATAAAATAGAATCTTGAAAATCCATGGATGGCTGAGAGGGAAAAATTGATTCAATTTTTTAAGGGAGATCCAGGTAAGGAGCCTGGTTTTGGGGGTGAGATCTCTTCACCAAATGTTGAGGGGAAATATTGGGTTGCGCATGTTGCATGGAGGAGTGCTTATTTCTCCCCCCTCTCCCCCTGAACCCATGTTAAATAGAGAAGGAGCCCTCCCTGTTTGTGCCAAAAACGGTTGTAAATAGGGCGAGTCAAATAGGAATGGACTTTCATTCTTCATAAATTTTTCTTAATTTAGGCCAAACATGGATTTGGTCAGGGCTTGGGCTAGAATAAAGTGGGCCTCTAAGGGAAATATCTCTGCGGTGGATATTGCAAATAAATAATAATAACTCCAGTTCAATAAAGAGGATGAATACCAGAAAGCCATTAATGGGGGTCCCTATCTTTACGGGAAAACAATGCTACTCTTGGCTAAGTGGTGCCCTAGTATTGATATGAAAAAAATTGAACCCAACGCCTTTCCTGTCTGGGTGAAGCTCCTGTATCTAGCTCTCGAGTTTTTGGATGTGAAAATGTTACTTTGGATTGCCAAATCCATTGGGGGATATGCTGGTTATTGACTCGACAATGTTTTCCATGACTAAGATGGTCACTGCGAGAATGTGTGTGAATGTATAACCAGGTAAAAAACTACCAAAATTTATTCATCTTTGTTTGAGGCATGGGGATATCATACAAGAGATTGGGTATGAACAGTCTCTAGTGTATTGTGATAAATGTAAATTTGTTGCTCACTGTGTTATGTCTTGTAAGGATTTAACTTAGGAATGGCAGAATAAATCACTAATTTCAAAAAAAGACAAGGAGGTTCTGTCATCACCAATCCGGCACTATGATAATTCTTCACCGGAAACTCCTCATGCTATGATTATTTACTAATGCACAGCCTTTAGTTTGGTGGATGTAATCTGGAAACAAAACAACAACCAAACACAAGAATACCATCGACTATGATAAGACGGAATGATGACCAATCTGAAATATCAAAGTAAATTATAATATTAACATGAAATTGTTACAATCTCACCCATGAGGTACTTTAACAAGACTATGGGAGAAACTTTACAATTACACCTCTTGATGGCTTCTTCAACAAACCTTTAACTGATGGCTTCCTTTGCACACTTCCTACAATATTTTTCACTACTTCTTTCTATGCTAAATGAGGGGGGTGGCCTCTCTATTTATAGAACTTCCAGGCTTATCCATCCTATCTCTAAGATAGGATAGGTAATCCACTCTGACGAATCATATTCCATACCTTAACTCTTATCTGTACATATAAGCTTATCTCTTGAGATAAGATAAACCTTATCATTTTACATGGGTTCCACATTTTCAGACTTTTTACAAATAAAATACACAAAATATTTATGACCTCACTCCTTGTCCTTATTACCAATATAATATTTCTAATTCCTAATCATGTAGACCCTACTTCTCTAATTACCCAAACTTTGACATTTTAACATTACCGGACCACTTACGACAAATATTTACTTTTTACAATATTCCTATTGTAATTTGACTGTTACCGTACTCCACATTATTGGGGACACCGTACTGACGGTGCCGTTATCTTCTATTAGACGCTACTACTAATTATACTTAACAACATCCTATTCCTGATACATACATTAATGAAATAAAAATTATGGAGGAAAATTTTAGTGTCGACATCTTCCCCCTTCCTAGCTTCTACTCCGTCGTCGGAGTAGACTATTCTGGTGCTTGGAAAATCTTCAACTTGTCGTGGTTGACCCATTTCATAATGGGAGTGCCATCCAATTCCTCCAGTTGGTACATACCATTTTCATGCACAACTGCTATTTTGTAGGGCCCCATCCATTTTGGAAGAAATTTTCTCTGTCTTCTTTTTTTTGTATCTGGAATCATATACTAGGACCAAGTCATTCACATGAAATGGAGACCATCGGATCTTTTGATCAAAGTATTCCTTATTCTTCATTTTCTTCTTATGGCTTGTATCCTTTGCTATTTCTCTCATTTCCTCCAGCAAATGAAGATGTACCAACCTTTCTTTTACTGAATCACTTTCATCCATCCTTTCATTTTTCATAACTCTCACAGTGGGAATATCAAACTCAATAGGAAGAACTGGATCAATGCCATAGGCCAACTGAAATGGAGAGTATCCTGTTGCTGACTTTGATGTTGCCCTATATGCCCACAATGCTGCATGAATCCTTTTATCCCATTTATGTACCTGCAAGGCTGCATCTTTTGCTAGAATTTGACACAGCATAAAATTTGTTCATTCCACCTGTCCATTTGTGCTTGGCTTGTATGTTGTTGCCTTCCTATGCTTAATAGAAAACTTATTGACTACGGCTTCTACCACCTCATTAATAAAGTGGCTTCCTTGATCTGTTACAATTTCTAATGGGCAACCAAATCTGGTGATAATGCGTTCATATATGAACCTTGCCACTTCATCCATGGAAGTTGTTTTCAATGGCCTAGCTTCAACCCACTTGGTTAAATAATCTGTGGAAACTACAATATACTTATTTTGGCGTAATGTAGTTGGAAGTGGACCTACAATGTCTATTCCCCACTTTTCAAAGGGACCAAGTGGAAGAATAGGACATAATGGAGCCGATGAAGTCTTACGGTTACCATGTGTTTGACAAATATCACATGTCTTACAATAATTATAAAAATCCTTAAAAAGAGTGGGCCAGTTGCTGTAAGTTGTCCAGAGAAGTGCCCCCCACATGTACCATTGTGGAATTCTTCTAGCAGCTCCTTTCCTTAATCACGTCCAACTGCCCTCTTGTAATGTCCATCAGGTCCTATTCGAAATAATGCTCCATGCAGAATAGAATATGGATGACTGGCTTGAGTAATCTTTCTCTTAGTCTTTGCATTGGCACCATCAGGAAACTTGAATTCATTCAGATAATTCCAAATATCTATGTATTCACTAGGGATTGTGTCAAGGGAGAACAATGCTGCATCAGGAAAATCATCATCATCATAAGATGATCCTAAACCATCATAGGCTCAAGAGAGTGCATCTGCATTGACATGCTTCTTTCCTGGCCTATCTATAATATCAAATTCAAATTCTTGTAGCAAAATTATCTATATTGCTATCCTCCCTGATGGGTTAGGCTTATTGACAATATATTTCAGAGCCTGATGACCTGTTACAACTATAAATTTCTGCCCTAGCAAGTAATTTCTAAACTTCTTTACAGCAAAAATGATAGCCAGAGCCTCTTTTACAGTTACAGTATAGTTTACCTCAGCACTGCTCATTTGTCTGCTCCCAAAGTAAATTGGATGTTCATTCCCATTTTCATCCTTTTGGCTCAAAGTACTTCCTAGTGCTGTATCTGAGGCATCAGTGTACACAATGAATGGCTTGCTCCAATCTAGATTCTTCAAAATAGGTGAAGACACCAGGGCTTCCTTCAATTGTCCAAAAGCTTCATGCCCCTTATTTCTTGGTTCATAAGTAACATCCTTCTTCAAGAACTGGGTTAGTGGCTGTGTAATCTTTGAGAAATTCTTGATGAACCTTCTATAGTAACCCACGTGGCCTAAAAATGATCTCAACTTACTTCTATTAAGAGGAAATGGTAAATCTTTGATTTTTGAAACTTTATCAGGATCAGTACCAATACCATCTCTGGATACAACATGCCCTAACAAAACGCCTTTAAAACATCCAGAGACACACTTTGTAGGGTTTAGTGAGGCTTTTGCTTCATCTAACCTTTGAAATGTTGTCTCCATTTGGTGCAGGTGGTCCAACTTGCTCCCATAGATGCAAAAATCATCCAGAAATACTCTGATGAAGGTCCCAATGTAGGGTTCGAACACCCTATTCATCAAATGCTGGAATGTTGCTGGAGCATTACACAACCCAAAAGGCATAACTCTATAAGAAAACGTTCCCCAAGGAGTGGTGAACGTGGTCTTCAGCTGATCTTTCTCTGCTATATGGACTTGGTTGTAGCTGCTATATCCATGAGTAAAAATATAGCACTCCTGGCCAGCTACTTCGTCCAAGATCTGATCTGAAAATGGAAGAGGGTAATGATCCTTCTTTGTTGCCTTATTGAGCTTCCTGTAATCAACACAAATGCGTAGCTTCCCATTCTTTTTTATTGAGATCACAATGGGAGAAACCCATTCTAAATTCTCCACAGCAAATATGAATCCTGTATCAAGCAACTTATCTATTTCTTCTTTTACAGTCTTGGAAAAATTAGGATTCATTCTATATGGCATTTACTTTATGGGCTTAGCACTATCTACCAGCTCAATAGAATTTTCTACCCAGCTTACTTGACGGAGTTCCTTGTAATCAAAAGTGAATATGTGTATGTACCTTCGAAAGAGCTGGAGGTAGGATTCCTTCTCACTCTCCATCACAACATCACCAATCTTTACTTGTTGGAGACGATCATCAACTTCTTCTTCAGATAATTTTATGGGGTCATGAGTTGGTGTGACTGGAAGGATATCCATGACTGAAACATCCACCTTGCTTTCTTCATCTTCAGTGTCCACTTCACTGGTACTAGAGTAATCAGAGGATGTCCAATCATTAGTTTCATCACTTGAATCCACAGGTTCTGCTTTATGATGTCGAGGGATCACATTTATCTTCACCCTCTCTCTACCACGTCCAAGTGTCATGAAACCTTCATTCCAGTAGTTTCTTGCATGAAATCTCCTTAGCCATGGTCTTCCCAGCAGCATTGGGTACGCAACAGTACCATTTTTCATCACCTGAAAGTCTACCACACATACAACACCCATAACAAATATTGCCACATTTGAAACTACACCTTCTGGTTTAGTTTTTCCCTTATTTAATGACCTTAACATAAGTGTTGAAGGGTGATCAATTTTTAAACCCAACATATTCATTATAGACTCGGTCATTACATTAACTGCAGAACCTCCATCAACTAAGACATCATGAATTGAAATACCATTACATAATACCTCAGCTTATGGAGCATAGGGATCTACCTCTGCCTCTAAAACAGGGACCTCAACCTCCTTCCTTCTTCGAGCATTGACTCCACCTCGCAACTCCCGCCTCTTCTCAGAAGACATAGCCAAGAGTTGACCATATGTAATATTTGCAGGCCTTTTGGACAGATCTTCCAAGATGGAGTGTGGTCCTTGCCCCTGTGAAATCAGAAAATCCTGCACACCCAACTTTCTTCTCCTATGTTTCTTACTAGTTTCTCCTTTCATCTTCTTAGGATCAGTTCCATCTTGATTATCTTTTTCTTTATTTCTTTTTGTTACGAACACATCTACTTCATTATTTCTACTCTTATCTACTACATCAAGAGAATTCACAGGTGCTTTTCCTTTATCATTATCTCTTGTACCAGATGTAGAAGCTCTATCTGGACAGTTATACTTATAATGACCCTTTTTATAACAACCATAACAAACAACTTTAGAAATATTTCTTTTTGGACATCTATCTCCTCCCTGAGAACTAAATTCCTTTCCTTGAAGAAGATTAATAGTTAACTGACCCATCTTTTTGAGCAGATTTTCATACTCAGTAGATGTACTAGGAGAAATATTTGTGCTCACCAGGAGTGGTTGTGGATTCTGGACCAAAGGTGCTGGTGTAGGCTCTACTTTAACAACAATTTCTTTGGGCTCCTCTTCCATGCTTTCTTCTTGCCTTCTTGCAATCTCCTTTGCTTGTTCAATGGTAGCTGGGCGGTCATACTTCACTCGTTGTCTGATCTCTGGCTTCATCCCAAGAATGAAGTGCTTACACAGGAGATTATCCACGCCATTCATTAACCCATCCGCTAATCCTTCCTTCCGGATCTGGGCATCGAGCTTCCTCCTTAGCTCTAGAACACGAGCATGATAATCCCTTATCTTCTCCTTCTCTCCTTGGGCTAGCTTTGTGATCTCGATCATGAGGTCTGCATATTTCTGTTGTTCACCAAATTCTTCAAGAAAACTTTCAGTTAATAAATCCCATGAATTTTTCACATTATCACCTAGTGTTTCAAACCACCTAAGTGCTAAACCATCCAAAAAGGTAGGAAAAACTTCAGTCCATTATTCCCTTCTTATAAGGCCATTACAAATACAAGATCGCTTAAACTCTTGAATGAAAGAAGAAGCATCTTCATTAGATTGAGCTGAAAAAACAGGAATCTTTCCCATTTTCAAAAGTAACCACCGTGAAATACCAACCCACAAGTATAATCAACAAGACTTATGTGCACAAATAATTGGAATCACTATACTAGAAAGTGAATTTACACCTTTCTACAGTAAAATAGAAATGACCATAGTAAACTATGGTAAAACTTGACTTACTGTGGTAAAAACTGACTTTACTGTGGTAAACACTATTCACGATAAAAAGTGAAGTTACTGCGGTAAATACTATTCACGGTAAAAAGTGAATTTACTGCGGTAAATACTATTCCAGCAAAAATGACTTTATCATGGTAACTACTATTCACAGTAAAAATAACTTTACCATGGTAACTACTATGCACAGTAAAAACAAGGTTATCCTCCAATTGATTTTTGACTAAGTGGGAATATCTCTCCAGAAAATCCACCAACGAGGAATGGTCCTATCAACGGAACCAAAATGTCATCACCAATCCGGCACTATGATAATTCTTCACTGGGAACTCCTCGTGCTATGATTATTTACTAATGCACAGCCTTTAGTTTGGTGGATGTAATCTGGAAAAAAAACAAAAACCGAACACAAGAATACCATCGACTATGATAAGACGGAATGATGACCAATCTGAAATATCAAAGTAAATTATAATATTAACATGAAATTGTTACAATCTCACCCATGAGGTACTTCAACAAGACTATGGGAGAAACTTTACAATTACACCTTTAACTGATGGCTTCCTTTGCACACTTCCTACAATATTTCTCACTACTTCTTTCTATGCTAAATGAGGGGGGGTGGCCTCTCTATTTATAGAACTTCCAGGATTATCCATCCTATCTCTAAGATAGGATAAGAAATCCACTCTGACGAATCATATTCCATACCTTAACTCTTATCTGTACATGTAAGCTTATCTCTTAAGATAAGATAAACCTTATCATTTTACATGGGTTCCACATTTTTAGACTTTTTACAAATAAAATACACAAAATATTTATGACCTCACTCCTTGTCCTTATTACCAATATAATATTTCTAATTCCTAATCATGTAGACCCTACTTCTCTAATTACCCAAACTTTGACATTTTTAAGATTACCGGACCACTTACGACAAATATTTACTTTTTACAACATTCCTATTGTACTTTGACTGTTACCATACTCCACATTATTGGCGACACCGTACTGACGGCGCCGTTATCTTCTATCAGACGCTACTACTAATTATACTTAACAACATCCTATTCCTAATACATACATTAATGAAAAAGAAATTATGGAGGAAAATTTTAGTGTCGACAGTTCCCCTGTCTTCTGAAGGTCAAAATCCCATCTGCAGTCAAACTAGGTTGAATGGGGAAGGCTTGTTTGTTTTTTATGTAGAGTGGGATGTGGATGGGACAAGTGTGGTTTCCCTGGTGATGGATTCCATTTCCCCTGGTCTTTTCTCAGGTATGGTTCCTATTTGTCCTATTGTTAACCCCACAATTTTAGAATGTAATAACATGGTGGAAAGAGAGGGCAGCAAGGTGGACAGTGAGGGCAATGTGGTGGACAACGAGGGCAGCATGGAGGATGGTGAGGGTAGAGAGGACTCATCCGCTATCGAAGATGAGGTCATTTTTTCGTGGGGTATCAATCAGAGGTAGTAATTATAAAACCATCTACGTCTTCTCTTGTTCTACTGGTGTAAATTCTTGAAATGGAGGACCCGTTTGATGTTACAAGATGTAAGCACTATGAAGAGAAAAATAGACACTTAAAAAAGTAGAGTAATGCGGGTTTTTTCAAAACTCAAAGCCCACCCAAGGCGGTGGCGGTTAACCCTCTGTGTAATCTTGACGTGGTTCTAGAATTTAACATAGAGGATTTGAAGCTTTCCTTCAGGATGCCTCGGCCTTAAATCGATTCAGAATCTCTTAAAGTTCTTGAATTTTGGGAGGGTGTTGATTACAGAGACAATCTCAAGGAGACATTTAGGGTTGTGGCTAATTTTGATGATGGATGACACACCGTGCAATCCAAAAGAAATAATCGGTTGTACTGACTATGTGCAGAAAGTGTCAGCCCTGATTTTGTTTAGACGTATTTCCCTAGGTTAAGTTTCTTTAATCCTTCTCATGGTGTTTTTTCTATTTCTGTTCCTTTCTGAGTGTTGTCATGATGCATCTTTTTTTTGTATGGCTTCTGGGAGCCTCTTTCCCTATTTATTTCCTTGTGTAATAAAAAAATTGCAATGTCATAAAATTATATTAATTTTAACTATTTTTAAAAATATTAACATGTGTATCTATATTATATGACTAATAATATATAAAAAATGAATAAATTAGGCTAATAAAACAACTAAAAACAAAAATAAAACAAATAATATTGTAAATAAAATAGATTATTGGAAACTCAAATCAGCACTTATGTGCATATATATCTTCTTCCTCTTCCAGAGCTTCTGTCCAGTATAATGTGTGTGTGTGTAAAAACAATTAAAATTTCCTCTAATACATAGAGGCCTTTCATCTAACAATAGAACACTCAACTCTTAAAAATAGAATATCAACTAAAAATAGTGCATGCTTTTGTGCATGAATACCAATTTTTTTGATTTATTTTCTTTTCCTAAAATTAATAATCTAAAATTGAATTGATTAAAATTAGAATCATGTAAAAAGTAAACTACTATTTTATTTTCCTAATAATAGACTAGGGGAAAAATTAAACACTTTTTCTAACACTCCCACTTAGTTTTAACCTAATGCAAATGGTGTATTTGTTGTCTTGCAATTTAACATGTTAAATCTTTTAAAAACATCGTTAGCACACTTGTCTTGTGAAATAAAAACTCCATATTTTGAATTTTGAACTCCAATGCCAAAATAATAGTGCATGAGGCCTAGATTTGTCATTTCAAATTCAATCTTCATAGCTGATTTAAATGAATATTTAGAAATATTTCCAGTAATGATTAAATAATAAACATATAAAAAAAAATCAAAATCTCACCTTGGTCATTTATCTTGATGTATAAGGAAGGAGCACTGCTACTCTTGCTGAAACCATTCTAAATCAAATAAGAATCAATTTTACTTTACCAAGATCTAGGTGCTTGTTTGAGACCATAGAGTATTTTTCTTAACCTATATACCTTTCCTTCATGACCTTCAATCTCATAACCATCTGGTTGATTCATATTAACTTCTTCTTCAATAAAACCATTCAAGAATGTTGATTTTAATGTATCCATATGATAAATATGCCATTTGTTTTGAACTGCAATTGCTAAATCCATTCTTACCGAGTTCAAACGTGTTATAGATACCAATGTCTCACTGTAGTCTACTCCATATTGTTTTGAAAAATCTCTTCCAACCAGCCTTTATTTATGTTTCTATACTTTACCATATGTAGTATATTTAGTCTTCTAGACCCACTTCACTCCTATCACATCCTTTACTTCTAGAAGATCTACCAATTCCCATGTTTGATTCTTCTCTATGGTGTCTATCTCATCATCCATGGCTTGAACCCAAACTTCATTGTTTATAGCCTCTTCAAAATATATTAAATCTATAGATTGAGAAAATAATGAATTTTTTTGAAAAAGACTTAGTTGTATAACCATCATAAATATCACTAAGACTCCTTATTTTCCTTTGCAAAGGGTTGTCTGATGATAGACTATTTTGAAAAAAAGGAGTTACTTCTAGTGTTATTTGTGGTGTCTCTTGGATGGCTAAAGGTGATTGAAATCTTGGAGACCTCTTAGTTGTAGATGGAGTTGTAGCTTGTGCTACAACTTGTGGTGCATGTCCAAGATTCAAACAAGATACATACCTTGTTGCTATATACTTTCATCTACCATATCATCATGAGGGATAAATGCTGCTACACTGATTGGTATCTCAATAATTTCTTCCCCTGCCTCATTTTCAATAAACTATACATCTCTGTTTATTATGAGCTTTCTGGTAACTGGATTAAACAACTTGTAAGGTTTTGTATTCTATGAATATCCAACAAATATACATTTTTATCCTTTTTGTCTAGCATATTCCTTATCTCATCAGGCACATGTGTGTATTCCATGCAACAAAATATTGTCAAATGAGAAACATTGTGTTTCATGTTAGTCCAAGCTTGTTGAGGAACCATGTTTTGAACAATTTTCATTGGACACCTACCTAGAATGTAAACAAAATTTGTTACTGTTTCTTCCCAATACTCATTTGAAACATACTTTGTCTTCATCAAAATTCTCAGCATCTCTATGATGGTTCTATTCTTTCTCTCTGCCAAAAAATTATGATATGGTATATACCTAGAAGTAAACTACTTGTGTATACCATGGTATTTGCAAACATTCAGAAAATCATTAGAAACATACTCACCTCCTATGTCTGTCCTCAGAAATTTGATGTAGTACCCACTTTTCTTTTCCACTAAGGCCTTGAATTCCTGAAATGTATCAAAAACATTTGATTTGTGTATCAAAAAGTACACGGATGTATTCCTCATATACTCATCAATAAATGTAAAAAAATATGAAAAACCTCCAATAAAATTTGTTTGCATAGGTCCACATAAATCTGAGTGAACAATTTCAAGTGGTGGACTTGCTCTAGCTATTTTTTCAATAGGGAAGGACTCTCTGTGTTGCTTCACCAAAATACAACCTTCACAAATTCTCTTTGGTTTCTGGATCAAAGACAAACCTGTTATAACCGAATCATTTTTACCCTTATGTTTATACAAGTGCATATACTAGAACTCAGGGTGTGATTGGACCAAACATGAGGTACTATCTCCAAGTTGTGAGACTTGCTACTTGAGACTAGACCTCCAGAGAAAGCTGGATTCAATGCTCCTAAACTCACTGCCGGACAATCTAGCTCTAGTATGCAAGATAAGCTAACTATAGTTAATCTAATATTTAAACGAAACATTCTATTGCTTGTCATCTTCACTTTAGTAATCAGCCAAGTATTTGGATTTTTATCCACGATCACACATTCATTTTCTTAAATATAAAAATTATATCCTTTTTAACTAATTTACGAATGCTCATAAGATTGTGCTTCAAACCTGCATAATAATTTTCTGCCCCTTTTTTCTTTAGACTGTTGATTTTTCCTTTTCCTTGTACAAACCTTGTATTATTATTCCCAAGGGTAAAATATGGCTTTAATGACTCATCCAAATTGGTGAAATAAATCTAAGTTACTTGACAAAATGATTACAACAATGAGATTCCAAATACCATACATCATTATGGGTCCTCTCTTTTGATACATTACACTCAATAGGTTACAAAGAAGGTGTTTCTTTGACAGATATTTGTGCATGTAATAAACATGGATCTTGGAGTAGAGATCCACAACCTGATATTTTTTGATTCTATATTTTATGATCATACTACATTTTCCTATTACAATCATAAGGGCATGGAGTGCCCATATCTCTTACAATAGTTACACTTCACATGCAACTTGGCTTCAGAAGAAAAATGATTATGAATGTGCTCTTGACTAGTATGTCCTCAAAAACTCCACTTGAGTTTGATGCCCAACCTCTTTTGCGTCCTCTAGATGAACTTGAGGGAATTTAGTCAATCAAAACAATACAATCCCGAGATTAGTTTTGAGAGAGACCATTTATAGAGGATTAATGATCCACAATATATGGGATCTAATCCCTATCCTTATCCTCCCACAAATCACTCCAAGCCATACAAACAAATAATAGACTACCCATTTATTTACCTCATGGTATATTACTAATTACCATGGACTACTCTAATTTCCCAACATTCCCTCCCTTAGAGTTGACATGGGTAGATACAAAACACAAACAATTTTTAAAAAAGATAATCCTCATTGCTTGAACAATCTTCAGTATTAGCGTGTGTGTTTTGTTCGATTCAGTATCATCTTCTTCAGTAGCCATGGCCTTGACGGATAGTTTTCCACCAAGTAGATCTTTTACTGGCTTTTCATGTAGTTGGGAATAACATGTCCTGACTTCCTACGGTAAAAACATATACAGTTTTTGATATGTTTTGATCTTTTATAGGAATTACTTGATTGACTAGCTAATGCTGCTTCTTCTTCTTCTTCATCCTTGCTTTCCAAATCAGAGTAGCGTTGCTATTATGCTCTGGCAATCTTGGATTTAGTTTACTTAAAGTAAACACCATACGTGGACATACTTTTGGGCATGCTATTAAGTAATATGGCCTTTGCATCATTCGCGTCCCACGTGTCCCTTTCGTTAATGTCATCCAGTTGGGCCATTAGAGAGCGGAACTTGCTGATATGAGATACAATATCTCCTCCTTCTTCCAGTTTCAACCCATATAATTTTTGCTTCATATTTATCTCTGCATTATCAATTTTTGATCCAAATAATTGATTCAATGCTTCCCATATTTCTTTGGATGATTTTTTGAAATCTACATGATGTAGATACGGTTTGGATAATCCGAGGCCAATAATGGCCAAAGCTTTTTTTATCTTTGACTTTCCATTTTTGGAGTGCGCCTACATCTGTTGGTGGAACCAATCCTCCATCAACAATGTCCCAAAGATCCTTTTCAATCAACAAAAGTTGGATTTGGATTTGCCATGTATGGAAATTCTTTCCATCGAATTGCGTCCTATCTGGTTCATTTTTTCCAGATTTTTTTTTAAATACCAATGAAAAAGTAAGAGTCAATTAATCTTTAATTACTTTCTATAATTTAAAAGATCAAAATTAGTTTATGCAAGACAACAACCCAGAAAATTGATTTGAAAGATACACATCCAAATCTTGTAGATCTATCCTCTGGATCCGCCTTTCATGCACAGCTGGGACCGCTCGCTGCAGATTTGTGAAGTAATTTGAATCTAATATCTGCCTTTCATGCACAGCTGGAATATGTCGCTGTAGATCTGATATGTGGATGTCAAATCTTTTCAAGGAACATGTGAAGAATGAATATCTTGGACAGGTGGACCTCAGAACTCCATGCATGCAGTGAACTCGCCAAAAAAATACAAATACAAACTCGCCAAATCCAATCATTGAAAAGGAAAAGGAAGACCTTTCGTATATGAATAGCCTTTGCACGTGGTCTACACTGCTGAACTCTATGAAGATCAAGGCCTGAAAAAATTTTAGAACAGAAGTCTGCTCTGATACCATGTAATAAGGGAATTTAGTCAATCCAAACAATACAATTTTATTAGTTTTGAGAGAGACCATTTATACAGATATTGATCCAAAATATATGGCCATCTAATCCCTATCCTTATCCTCCCACAAATCACTCCAAACCGTACAAATAAATAACAAACTACCCATTTATTTACCTCATGGTATATTACTAATTACCATGGAAACTCTAATTTCCCAACAGAACTTCTTCCGCTGCCTCTAGGGTTGAATCTTCCTCTTCCTCTTCCATGATTTCCTAATACCTATGATGAAAAATATTGATCTACAAAGTAAAACCCACAATTTTGATGCAAAAAACCCAAGACAAAACTCAATAATTAATTAGGAAAAAAATACAGAATAATTTTTTTGTTTAAAAAGGGTTGCAACAAGATACCTATTAACTAGGTTTAAATATTTCTTATTTAATAGATTCCACATAACTCTAAGGTTAATGTATTTAAATTAATAATTCATTCATTCTAAAACATTTCAAGTTTACATCCTCTTAAACGGTTTCCATTGATTCTCATTAAAATATCAGCTAAGGTCATTTTGATTATTTCACATTATTTAAAATCCTGCCTAACTTAATTTAATTCCTACAACCCATTATAACTCAACAACAATGCCTCATATAAGGTTATCTAATAGATAGGTGTTAAATTTGACAATATTTGTGCTTTGTAATACACATGGATCTTTGAGCTAGAGCTTTCACAATTATTACCTTTATCCTTTGAATTACATTGTCATTTATTTACTTGATCATACTACAGGCTAAGTCCTCCAACTTACCATAACCAATAGGTGACCCCATATCATCTTGATACCCATACTTTAGTTACACTTACACAATGCAACTTATCTTGTCTCTGAGAACTTGAAAAATGTAGGGTATGAATCCTGCAAATCTTAGACTAAATGGATATGTTCTCTTAGCACTTAGGTATTTTAAAAATGGACCTCTGTTGCTTCCTCTATGATGAACTTCTTCTGCTTCCTTCTAGGGTTGAATCTAAACACATTCATTCCTCTTCCATGATTTCATTAACAAGTTGGAGGAGTTAAAAATCATGGGATCTACAGGAGTGACACCGTGGAGAAATTTTTGTTGATGCTAGTTTGAAAAACCCAAGACATTTCCCTCTATTCTACTATTCAATTAGGAAAAAAATACAGTAATAATGGGTTTTGTATTAAAAAGGGTTAACTATTTTTTTATTGTAGAGATTCCACCTATTAATCTAGGTTTAAATATTTCTTATTTACTAGATTCCACATAACTCTTGAGTTCATTGGTTGGGAAATCGTCATTTTGTCTGATCTAGGAGTATAAACACATATATACATATATACATGTCATATACATATATACATGCATGTATCATATGTATATACATCCTCTGATAAACGGTTTCCATTTATGGATCTAAATTCTGGTTTCAAAAATAATCAGCTAAGGATCTATTTTGATCTATTTCAGGTTTTTTATTTCAAAGGGAGATCCGCGCATAGGTGACTAATGCCGGTCACTCAAATGACCATGATTCCCAATGTCCTACCAATGCCAGTAGGCTTGTCAGTGCTGATAACTACAAATCTAACCAATTTTGTCAACTTACACACAAATGTATATATTCTTTAATATATACATTCTATGTGTGCTTTTACAGGTTTCAAGATAAATAATAGTCTTTGTTTTACAATTTTCTAAGCAACATAAATCATGCAATCGTAATGAAAAGTTAATTTTATTGTACTACTTGTAATTCAAAGAGACTGATGCCAGTTTCTAGTCTCTTGATGTCTATTAGCCGACTGACATCGGCCACTATGTAAAAACACTTAGTTTAAAAGGGACACATATAAACATATGTATATTGAGTAATCTATATATTTATATATTCCCAATCCAAGCTCCAAAATACCGTTAATAACATAATATCTAAGTACAAAAGACTATATTTTTTTAATTTAAATCTATTAAATGAGTAACTTTTCTATTGTTTCAATGTATGAAATTTAACTACAAGTTTTCCTTTTTAATTATAATGCATTTAATTTATATAAGAAATAAAGGATGTTAACCCTTTACTAAATGCAAGTTTCTTTTCCTTTTACTACAAGAATGATAACCATTTATACAAGGATCAAGTATAAGCTTATATACATTCTTCCAATATAAACACAACCATTTTATCAATGAAAGCACATGCAACTTGATTTCGTTTTTAAATTTTAAGGTAATAGATTTTCAAATAATTACAAATTTCAAATGGTCTTCCTTCAATCACTATCCAATACCTAACTTGATAATAAAATTTTACAAGAAGCTCCTTTTAAAATACAAGAGTATACAAGCCTTCAACTTAAGTGGAAACAATATTGCCAAATATACAAAAGAGACAATATTTTTCTTTGATCTTCTTCAACTCAACACTTTCTAAGATGAAAAATTTAGCTCTTTCATTTCTAAAATATCCCAAACACATTAACAAGGAAAGTAGAGTAGGAAATTCTCTCCACCCAACCTATAATCCAATGAGAAGGAGAATTCATCCTCGTCATTAGCCCCTAAAATTTCAACAACTTTTATAGGGCTTCAACAATAACCATTCACACAAAACTTTCAACATGATAAGCACAATAAGAAATGGAAACAAACATGCAATTTTCCCAAGCACAAAGGCTTACAATCCAAGAAAAAGGAGAGAATAAACATGGGGACTCGCTTATGTCTCCCAATGGTTTTAGGTTTCCACCTTAAAATCCTCCAAAACTTTGGTCACACAACCATAACTAAACTCTTATCCCTCCCTTAATTTATCTTATGTCTCCCTCAAATCTTATCCCTCCCTTAATAAACATATGAAGATAAATATGAAATCTTTCTTATTATCACAAGGTGGGACACGCAACTCGAAACTCCCTCCAAATGCATAGCATAAAATATTATCCCTCCTTCAATATATCAACATTTTCTTTCTCCTACAAAACCTTACAGCCATTATATCCCCAAAACAAAAACATACAACATTCATTCATTTTACAACCATTTGCACATAAAATGAAAATAATAATACAAGGGTGAGGTCCCTACCTTTCCATTACAAGAGTATCAAATCCACAAGTGCAATCTCCAAGCCTTTACAATTCCAAATCAAACACACAAAAAAAATCCCTAGCTTCAGAAAAGAACTCCAAAAGCAAACTCCTCCCAAAATGCAACTATGAAAATAAAATATCTCAACCCAAAAACATTAAAAAAACATCAATAATTAGAAAAGAGAGGAGAGAGTGGTGATGTGGCTCCATGTAGGATGCCACATCACTTCTCCTCTACTCCAATTCACATGGTCAAACACTAAGACCAAATCTCATAAATTGGTGAGTGAGAATATGACAAGTTCTCCTTCCACACAAAATCCATTAACCGTACTTCAAAGGACAAACTTAAAAGCTCATGTAAGTAAGTACAATAATTTGACCTTTTTACCTTTATAATCACATAATGGAGCCTAATTTTTACCCCTCACCCCATAGGTATAGTTGGTAGGTGAATTTAAGAGGTGTGGGACAAGCTTATCTTATCCCACAAGCCTCCAAAACTAGTCCTTAAGCAAAACTTTTAGTTTGACAAGAAAGGTTGAGTACCCAACACTAAAAATAATAAAATCCATTTCAAATTCATAATATAATCAAGGAAAATCTACCAAAATGAAATATCCCTTGGTCACATCCGAAATTAATTTTAATTAACATGATTACTCAACTTAAATAAGGGCACATTAACTAATAATAATAAAGTGAAACACATTACAATAATAAATCACATACTCACAAAATAATTAAAAAGATAAGGGAAAACAACACATCTACCCATGGTCACATTTGAGGTCACCCCCCAATGGGACCTCCTAACAAATTCATCAATAACATAACAACATACATAAACGCAAGTTACCAAGGGAACCTTGTTTCCAATACTCAATATTTTTTCATTGTTGGTCTCCTCTCCCCTTTTGTTTGTTGTGATATAAATTCCTATAAAAATCATAACAATACCTCTTCGGCCTCATGACCATATCGATAACATCAAAACAATAAAACACACACACAGATATGTGTGTGTTTGTGTGTGTGTGTGTGTGTGTGTGTGTGTGTGTGTGTGTGTGTGTGTGTGTGTGTGTGTGTGTGTGTGTGTGTGTGTGTGTGTGTGTTTGTGTGTGTGTAAGTTCACTTCATCAATTAACACAACTAAATCATAATCAAAATCAAGCCATTTCATCGATTGTTTAAAATTATAAAATATTTCAATTCTATCATTTCATCAACA